>AWWV01014555.1:0-38001 GCA_001974805.1 Corchorus capsularis | reverse complement strand
TGATGAAATTTAAAAATAAATGGGTCTTAACGGAATGAAGTCCGTGAACAAAATAGTTTATATGTTGTTGTTATTCTGGGCATAATCCAACCCGTAAGCAACTCCAGTTGTAGAGGCCTTTATTCAATCACTTATCAATTAAGTTGGGCAAAATTTTTTTTTTTTGAAAGAAAGTTGGGCAAAATTAAGTTATAAGTAAAATACCCATTTCATAGTAGCTTCCTAATGATTACGACAACTAATCAACAAGAATTCTCATAGTCAACATATATAATCACATCTACTAATTATTTTTAGAGTAAAAGAAATGCTTTGAGCCTTGAGTATATCAAAAGTGATGGTTCTTATTTTACCCTTTTTTTCTATCAATCTCTTGAATTACCGATTTGGGTAATCTGCCACTTTTGAGTTTGAGGTGTATTATAATGTTTGATCAATTGAATAATACAGTTTTTTGAAAAGACACCTCAGATATAATTGAAATCAAAGTAGTTCCCAACATGGCCAAATCATTTTCCTTACAACCTCTCCATTAAATTTGAGAATTGCTAATTTGAGATTAAAGAATTAATTGGCTTTGTATTTGACACAAAATAAAGAAAACAATAAGGCAAAAGGCAAGAGTGGAGTAATGGACAACACGATGTAAATTATAGGCACACTTCACATCTTTAAGTCTTGACTTAATTGCCTTTTAATGAATGAATAATCAGAAGATACTATCAATATTTCAGCATATTCCGCCGCCCTGGAAAAAAATCTCTTCTGATTTTGGCTCTGTTTTTCAATTTTTCATTATGGATTTGCTTGCCAACCCTTTAAACGTGGCTTCCCTCAAAGTTGGAACTATCTTTAGTTTTGAACTTTAGCTTGAAAATTGTATCCTATTCTAGCATAAATCTTGCCACCTTTTAGATTGTTTCTAGATTGTATCAAAACTGCAGTCCTAGCCGGCATTCTCAATCTTTGATAATACTATTGCCTTTTTATTTAGATTGTATCAAAATATGCCTTTTCATGCATGGAACCAAAATTATTTTAATTTAATGGCTATGCCATTTATGATTTTGTTAGTACAAATCTCTAATATTCGCCTATTCGATAATCACGTATCGGATTCGAGTTTTTTTTGAGTCAAATCATGTCAAACTCTATCAACACTTATTTTCTCCATCCACAAGACTCAAATTTTTACTATTTCATAAGTGAGAGTTGAAAAACTCAACATCACTTGAATTGAATCATGTTGTCACTTGTCTTGATGGGGTAACTTTGCCAATGTGTTAAACAGAGGAATCCCATAATCAATACATACAAAGGCACTATAAACATGTACAAAAAAGGTATAAAAAACTTGACAGAGAAATATACAAAAACCCCACTTGACTTCCCTTTTACAACCCATTTTATGCCATTCCCATGGTCCATTTCACATCCATCCATGGCAGAATAATGGAAAACCAGTTCAAAAACTATAGCTAGCCAACTCATGTTCCTCAAATTCTTGCTTGGTCCACAAAACTTATATTAAAAAAAAAAAATTCCCACCATCTGTTTCGCTTCCTATTCCAAATTTGATAAACTTTTTATCTTAATCAACGCCATAAACAAAGTGTTTTTAGAGTCATCAAAATTCAGAAAGCTTTACAGCTTGAGACACCTGTATTTATAATTATCTATCCAAATATAGTAGTAATAATAAAAACATATATCTTATAGTATATGCTAAATATTCATATGAAACGATTTGTTGGAACGTTAATAAAATCTTTTCAATCTGTTTGAGTTGTCGGTTTGTCTATTTTCTGTCTCTTTGCATTCTTTCTTTACCGCAGAACATTTGTCGGAAAGCCAAAAAACCTTCAAAAAAAAAAAAAATAGAACACAACCCTCTTTTCTGATTTTCCCTATAAATCTCCTAAATCTTCTCTTTCTCTCTGTTCTTCAATATTCTTTTTTCTTCCTCTCATTCACCCAAAACCCAAAACAGAGCAATAATATCAGAAAAATAACATAAAAAAAAAAAAGAATAGGCTCTTTGGTTTTGTTTTTTGTTGAAAAAAGTTGAAAATAGTAATATGGGAGGTTGCGCCACCAAGCCTAAGGTTTTGAAGGGTGACGACGGGGAGGCCCCTTCTCCGGCGCCGGCACCGCCTCCTGAACCGACGAAAGAGCCTGTTCCTGCTGTTCCTGAAGCCAAGGAGACTGCTAATTTTGTTGCAGTTGAAGGTGAAAAGAAGGTTGAAGAAGATAATGTTCATGCCACTGGGGTTGCCGTTTTGACCAAGGATTTTGATATCGTCGAGGCCAAGGAAGTTGAGGTTGATGATGATCAATCTAACAAGCGACAATCTCTTAGTAACTTGTTCAAAGAGGTATCTATTTCTGTTCCTATAATATAATAGTAATTATAATAGAGTTAGTTATAATAATACACTCTTTCAAGCATTTTTATAGTAATTTTAAATTGTAGAAGTAAGGGTTTAAGTTAATCATATTGGTATTTTGAAATTCATTGCCTAAATGCCGTTTTAGAAGCTAATCTAACTGCATTTTACACTAAATTCAATGGATAATAGAATTTTGAATAATTTTGAAGCTTGTGTTATGAATAATTTGATTAGTGTTTGATGTGTTTTTTTTTTTGGGTTGTTAAAGCTGAGATGATGGGATCATTCATTTGAATACGGTCATAATATCTGTCTTTTCAATATGTTGGTTGTTTGACAGCATCTTTTTCCTGGCAAGTTCTTTCAATTGAATTATTTTTTGTATATACTGGTTTTGTCCTGTTTGGCTGGTGAGAAAGTGAAAACCGATGGAAAAGATTATAAAAAAAAAAGAAAATTTATTAAAACATTTCGTCATTTAGTTCCTGTTGACTTGGTATATTCACTATCAAGATTCTACTTAAACTGACCCCATGTCTTTTTGCTTGTCTGATATCCTGTCTGATACAATAATTTTCTCCTGCTATCAAGTTGCGGTGAATTTTTCAATGCAAAACTTTGGTTATCTTTTAATTATAGTGTTTGTTTGGATATAATGAGCACTGAAGTTGATAGATACCGGAAACTTTGAACTGGGAAATCAGTATTAAGAGAAACCCTTTAACATTAATTCCAAATTAACCCATCAAATAATATTGGTTTTATCAGAAATAAACAGGTTCTTGTTTTATGGACCTACCAATTTTTATTTTTTTTTAATTATTAGGGGTAAAATAGTTAGCATTGTCTACCTTTTAGTAGATCTTATTTCCTAGTGATTCATTACAAATTTGGTCCCCTATTTAGTCCTTTGCAATGCATTGATTTCAAATCACATTCAGATTCTTGACACCTTGGAAATTGAAAATACATCCTTTTTTTTTTTTTTCACCCCTTTTAAACTGCTGTTGCTTAGTAGTATATTCCTTTTGATCTAAGAATCTTTAATAAATTTCTTCATGAACTGAACTGTCAGCTGGCTAGTTGGTGGGAACCATATATATAAATATAATACCTTAAATTGATGGGTTTTTAGGCCTTTAAAAGTTTGTTCTGTTCAGAATTGGGATAAATTCTACTTTGAAGTGAACTTATTGATGATGTTATAGCTGCATTATGATGATTTTCAATCATTATGGAACTCTTTCTGGACAACCTTATCTGTAAAGCTTCATTTTATGTGAACCCTTATGTTTGTTTTCTTCTCCAAGTTGATTTAACACTGTGGAATGTGGATCCAAACTCCAAAGCATGAAAAATATCACAAGTTAAAGGGAATAATAATAGGGAGGAATAGTTTTGACTTGACTTGCTCATTTCTGGGTTTGAAGGAAATCTACTGCAATTTGTTCAATGGTTCAATTCTGTATGGTATTCTTTGCAGAAGGGGTCAGTTGAGACTGATAGCATACCATCAGAGCCAGTGAAAGAATCAGTGGAGCCAGTGGAAATGCAACAAGAATCAGCAGAGCCTATTAAAACAGAACCAGTCGAGCCAGTGAAAGAATCAGTGGAGCCAGTTGCAGTTCAACAAGAATCAGCAGAGCCTATTATAACAGAACCAGTGGAGCCAGTTGCAGTGCAACAAGAATCAGTAGAGCCTATTAAAACAGAATCAGTGGAGCCAGTGAAGCAAGAATCATCATCAGAGACTGAGAAACATATAGCTACAAGCACCATTGCAGATTCCTCTGTGGCTGTGAATCCAGAAATTGAGAAATCCCAGCCAGAGCCTGTTTCTGAGAAAGTTGAAACAGGAAAAACAATCGAAGCCACGTCAGCGCCAGCAGTGCAAGTGACCGAGACACAAAACAAGGAAACATCAACTGAAGATAAGACAGAGAAAACAGAAGTAGCAAAGTGAAGTTTTAAACTCTAAATTTCTAAGTGTGATATATAGGAAAGAATGAAAAAAGAATATTGTTGGGTGGAGTATATGCTTTTTTTTACTTTCCTATATATAAGGTAAAGCTGCTGTGGAGGGATTGCTGCTGTAGAAATTAAGTAGTTTAACTTGGTTTTGAATTGCTGTGGACTTGTTTTTGTTGGTTTACTTTCTTTTAATCTGAGTTTGTTCTTTCTGATATTTTATGCTACTTGTTCCATATGGACATTTTGGGATCTTTTAGATTGAATATATATATGAGCATAGATTTTCTGGTTATTATGATGCTTAATATGATCAAAATCATGACATCGAAATAATAAGCTGACAGGACCTTGACGCTTAAACAAATTAAACATGTTGAGATTGTTTTTTTTTTTATTTTTGTAATATATAATGGTTTTTTTTACTTCTTTTGATATTTTTCTAGGATCAAGTAGCCAAATAAATCCCACTTTTTCCTTCCAATAATTCAGAGACTTATTATTTAATGATCATGATGACTTCAATCTTCATCATTTTTATCATGCATGTCATGTGTATAATGATAAAATACAAAAAAAAAAAAAAAAAAAATCTAGCAGTCTAAGTGGACTTCAAGGCTGCAAAACCCCTAAAAAAAATCCTATTACTTGTGTAAAAGACATTGTATGAACATTGTATGAACCTTTACCGAACATTGGGCTATCCTAACTCTCTAGACTTTTCCAAGCTCTACTGAAAATTGGCAAGTATATTACAGCCATAAGTTGCTGCATAGCCTTCTGTAAAGTTAGGTTAAGGCAAGTTAGAATTAAGGCCAAATCCGGCCAAGTTTGACACCAACTATTTGGCATAAATGTCATTTTGCACCCTTAAGTTTATACGGACTGCCACTTTGCACCCAACTTTTTTATTTTAACCAAAACGCACCATAAAGTTTTATTTTTGTGCCACTTTACACCCTCCGTCACGGTAGGACAAATGGACGTCCGACATGACATGCCACGTGGACAAAAATGACATGTGGCATTTTTGACACGTGGCGTGCCATGTGTCCTTTTGTACATGTGGCATGCCAACGTGGCATTTTTTGGTACACGTGGCATACCACGTCGGATACCCGTTTGTCCTATCATGACGGAGGGTGCAAAGTGACACAAAAATAAAATTTTAGAGTGCGTTTTGGTTAAATAAAAAAGTTGGATGCAAAGTGACAGTTCGTATAAACTTAAGGGTGCAAAATAACATTTATGCCCCAACTATTTTAGTTTATATTACTTACCTAATTGGCTTGCTAATTTCAGCCACAAATTTGTAGGCTTTAGGTGAAGTCAGTTTACATTAAAGTAAATTAAATGAAAAGGTCGGTTTGCACCGTATAGGCTCTCCTATATAAAGGCTTCAATCTTGGAGCAATGTGTGCATGTCAAGCATTTGTGGAGAACAGCAGAGAGCAATTGTAGTGTTGTGGAGTTGAGCAATAAAGCAATTGTGTAGTAGTGTGTCGTGGAGAAAGCGGTGGATTTGTGAGCAATTAGTTTGTATTATTTTGAGGATAGTTTGTATTGTTGTGAGCAAAGTATATATAAAATAGAATTATTTCTATTTGTTCTTTGTTCACTAGCCAAGCCAACAGATTATTAAAAGTTACGTGTATAAGTTGCGCGATTTGATTATAATCATTATTGTAATGTACCATGATTCATGTTAAAAATAATTGATCAAAAACCTTATTGACATATATTTTTTCGTGAAAGAATCAAAGGAAGTCCACCATTTGTTAACATTTCTTTGAGAAATAGATGGGCAAGAAAATTACTTGTGATCCAAGTCAGGGTCTTAAACCAGTGATTATAATGTTGGTGGTTCAAGGTATAGCTGCAGGATCAAATATCTTCTTCCAATTGGCTATAATTGATGGTATGAGCTTGAGGGTACTCGTTTCTTACAAATATATCTTTGCCAATGCTTTCCTACTTCCCCTTGCTTTGATATTAGAAAGGTATATATATAAACTTCATGATTTTTTTTTCTTCTATTACAAATTATTGCACAATACTTAATATCAAAGTGAATTTCATCTCTTTGCATGTTTTACAGGAAGAGTAAAGCAGAACTAACATGGAAGATAGCATTTCAAGGTTTTTTATCAGGGCTATTTGGGTAAAGATCAACCAAAACTATTAATTAATTAGAATTAATAAGCTTTGAGCAAAGTTCCCAACAAATATTGAATATTTGAATATTGCAGGGGAGCATTGGGACAAAATTTATTCATTGAAAGCATGGCCTTGACATCGGCAACATTTGCTACAGCCATGACTAACTTAATTCCTGCTGTGACATTCATATTGGCCATTATCCTAAGGTATACTTTTAAGTAAGATGGGTTTCTTTTGATTTTAATCCTCTAAAATATTCATAACCGGCATAGCAAAATGAGTTCAAGTTTTGTCAATCAGAACAATGGCAGGCAAGGCCAAGCTGGTGGGCTCTGTTTTGAGCCTAGGTGGAGTAATGATCCTTACTTTCTATAAGGGAAAGAGGTTAACCTTGGGTCAACCAACATAAATTTGGCTAAACATGAAGCAGATCATCATATAACAAAGACTAATGCGTTGCTTGGTGGTAATAACCAAGTTTTGGGTTCAATGCTGGGCATGGCATACTGCTTGTCGTTCTCAATTTGGAACATAATTCATGTGAGTTAATTTCCAATTTAGAACATCCTCATTTTTGGCTAATTCCTCATTCAAGGGCCCAACATTTGTAAAAATGTTCAATTTAGAGCCTATTATTAAAAAAAACACAAATCAAGGTCCAACGTTTCAAAATCGCTTAATTAAGGGTCCGCCGTTAATTTTATAGGACTAAACATTAACGCAAGGCCCTTAATTGAACTGATTTTGCAACATTGATCATGATTTGAGCTCTAAATTGAATATTTTTGTAAATTTTGGACCCTTTTCAGTTTTCAGCATTTAACCCTGATATATTTGTATAATGTTATTGTTATTGTTTTTCACAGGCCAAGTTGAGTAAAAATTATCCATACAAATATTCATGTACTGCTTTGATGTCTCTCATAGCATCAATTCAGTCCACCATTTATACAATAATTAGGGAGAGGAATTGGTTTGGATGGAAGCTTGGTTGGAACATTAGGCTTTGGAGCAGTTTTTACACGGTAAAACCAAGTGATCATTCTCCTACTATAAATTGATAAGTAAATTTTTTTGTTATTTCTTGATAGAAAATTCTCTTTGATTGAATTCTTATCATTGAAAGGGAGCAATGGGGACAGGATTAATCGTGGTTGTTCTTACTTGGTGCGCACGTCTAAAGGGACCATTTTTCATGTCCATGTTCATGCCATGTACGCTTATATTCGTCGCCATTGTCGAATACTTGTTCTTAAATGAGAGGCTACACATAGGAAGGTAATTAATCTAATGTATCGATCAATTTTGTAAATTAATTAATAGTTACCCATTTCTCTCATTTTTTTATATATAATAAGAAGATAATTAATATTATCAACATTTTTTTTATGGTAATAGCATATTAGGGTCAGTGATCATAACGATAGGATTATACACTGTATTGTGGGGAAATTAGCAGAAGAGACCAAGAACTCGACGCAAGAGCTTGGGCAATGAGATGAGTTTAAATTAGCTGTGGAAAATAGGCCAAGTGATTCTCATCCTATTTCATATTGATCGAAGACAAGAGCAAAGTAAAATTTTCAACTTTATGGGCATTTTGGGTTTGGGATCTTTAGATTGAATATATTAGAATAGATTCTGTTTTATGATGCCTTATGATCAAAATCATGAAATCAAAAAAGAAAAAAGAAAAAAAAAAGCTGGGAGAGTGCTTGAACATAATTAAATATATTGAGATCGTTTTCCATTTTTGTAATAATTAATAAAGGTTGCTTGTAAACAACTGCAAATTATTTTGTTATCTTTCTAGGATTAAGTCGCCAATATATATAATTCTTCTTCTAATTTTTATATCATGAGGATGACTTCAATTATATCTTCGTAATTGTATCATGTTTAGCATGCAGTACTCTAAGTGGACTTCAAGGGCGGCCAAACCCCTAAAAAATAATGTTACTTGTATATGAACAACAATAAATTACTAAAAACACCCTAAGAGATTATTAAAAAATTACTAGTCTTGATTCGATTGTAATTATAATTATGGTTAACCCTTAAATTATTATTATAATGTGATTGTGGCACTTCCACATGGCATTTCTGGTCCAACATGACACTGCCATGTCAGCGGCGTGACGGTTACAATTTGAACGGAACAGGACTTCAAATTGAGAATTCAAAAGGCAAAATGTCTAAAATTGAAGTTAAAAAAAAAAATCCAAACCGGACAAATTCAGGAGGCAAAATGGGCATTAATCTATTTTATTTTCATAAAATTTTAGAATAAGAAGATAACATGCATGTTCTCGTTAAAAAAAAAAAGATAACATGTTTGATGGTGATAGATAGCATTTTAGGGTCGGTGATCATAACGATGGGATTATACACCGTATTGTGGGGAACTGAAAAGAGCAAGAACTCAACGCAAGGGCAAGGGGATGAGCTTGATTTAGCTGTGGGAAACAGGCCAAGTGATTCCCATCCTATCGATCGAAGATAGATTCCAACTTCCAAGTGATATTGTGAAACATAACTACTAAACTTTGTTACATATGAAATTTTTTTTTAAAAATGTATATTTATAAATTAACATTGTTCGAGTAGACTTGACTCAATTTATGAATAAAACTTTTCAACAATAATTTTCTACATTCACAGACTCGAATTTGAAACCTTATTAGATATATAAATTTTGATTTGTTATATTTGCAATGTAAATAAATTAGGGTTTTAGGTTTGATCCGGTTCAATTCTAATATAGTATCAAAAATCAATCTTTTTCACATGGATGAAGATAAAAATGAAACAACCCAAAACAAATTGGGCCCATAATTAGATTAGAGTGAGAATCTAGGGAAGTATAAACCGAGCCCAATAGGGTCCAAAATTAGTTAAGCCCAAACACCAAAAGAGTTATTTAGACTAGTCCCTTTAGATTTACCATCTTCTTGTACTTTTTCTCTTTTTCTTTCTTTTTTTTTTGGTAAAACTTCTTGTACTTATTCACTCTTCATTCATTCATGCTTAGTAACTTGATGTATCTTTTCATTTGCTTGGCCAGAAGTAGTTTTTTTTTTTTATTTGATAATCAATTACCACATAGATATGCTACCTGGACAAGATAGCATGTTAACTGAACCATTAATGACACAAATATCTTCCATCTAATTTGACTTATGCGCAGGGGCAGATCCTCCTTATGGGGTGGGGGCCATGGCCCCCAAAATTTTTAAAAGCTCCTTAGTATTTTCATAGAAAATACATAAATGTATGTCATTGTTCTTCAAAAATTTCAAGTTGACCCCCAAAACTTAAATTTATATGGTGAAATTTATATTGGTCTCCCCAAACTTATATGTCAAGATCCGTCCCTGTTTACGTGGCATTGATCAATCGAGAATAATGTAAGAGTTAGATTCTTCCAAATAAAAGGTGGTTAGGGCCGTAGGGGCTTTAATTTTTTTTTTTCCAAATTATTCAAAAGTTTATTATATCTTATTCATATATGCATGCTAAAATACAAAAAAAAAAAAGAAAAAAAAGAAAAAAAAAAACTAGTGGACTAATTAGTTATTGGTGTATTTTCAAAGCGGGCCAAACCACCTTAAACATTTCTGTCACTCTAGTCAGTTATGTATAATTAACAGTTTGAAAATATGGATGGATATTATTTAGTTATATATGATTCCAATCCAATCACATCATGGACCATGTTAAATTTCCATTATAATATTCTAATTCTAATAGTACTATATTCACATGGAAATTCAATTAGTTCAGAGGTGGTGTTTACACACAAAAAAAAAGGAATGAGAATAATTTAAAGAGGTTGAAATTAAGGGATCAACAGCTTATAATAAAATTTGATATCGAAAACCTTTGACATTTGTTAAAATTTCTTTGAAAAAACAAGAAATGGGGAAGAAAAGGGTACTTTGTGATCCAAGTGAAGGTGTTAAACCAGTGATTATAATGTTGATGGCTGAAGCTGTAGTTGCAGGAGCCAATATCTTCTACAAATTAGCAGTAATTGATGGTATGAGCATGGGGGTACTTGCTTCTTATAAATTTCTCTTTTCCACTGCTTTTTTACTTCCCCTTGCTTTGATCTTTGAAAGGTAACTTAATTTCTTCATCTTTTCTTTTCTTCTTATAAATTACTGTGTTTTTTTGCTGTTTTTACAGTCTAAGAACTTATTCAGAATATGGTTAAATCCTATATATTTTGCAGGAAGAGTGTAGCTGAACTAACATGGAAGATAGCATTTCTAGGGTTTTTATCAGGGCTATTTGGGTAAGATTTTAGAAAATGATCACTTTTCATTGAATTTATATCAAACAGGAAGGTGATATTTTGATTACCCTTTTTGAGCAAATTAAGTTCCTAACAAGTTATGAAAATAATTTGTTGCAGGGGACCATTGACACTAAACTTATTCATTGAAACCATGACCTTGACATCTGTAACATTTGCTACAGCCATGTCCAATCTAATTCCTGCTGTTACATTCATCTTTATTGTTACCTTAAGGTCTACTTTTAGATGTTTTATTCTAATTTTTTCAAGATTGTCATAGTCTTAATTTGATTAATCTTGTACTATATCTCAATTCTTTAATCTTTGGGTTCTCAGAATGGAAAGTTTGGCAATTAGAACAATGGCAGGGAAGGCAAAGCTGGTGGGCTCTGTTTTGAGCCTAGGTGGAGCAATGATCCTTACTTTCTATAAAGGGAAAGAGATTAACTTTGGGTCAACCAATATAAATTTGGCTAAACATGAAGCAGATGATCATCATGTTAACAAGACCCATGCTTTGCTTGGTAACCAAGTGTTGGGATCAATGCTGGGCCTAGCATACTGCTTATCTTTCTCAATTTGGAACATAGTTCATGTAAGTTAATTTCCAATTTACATTATAATTAAAATTTGGGTTTATATATTAATAATGGATTGGCTACTCAATATATGCATATATTATTTTTTTTTTCACAGGGCAAGTTGAGTGAAAATTATCCATACAAATATTCATGTACTGCTTTGATGTCTATCACAGCATCAATTCAGTCCATAATTTATGCCATAATTAGGGACAGAAATTGGTCTGAATGGAAGCTTGGTTGGAACATTAGGCTTTTGAGCAGTTTTTACACGGTAAAATTAAGCAAATCCCTACAAAATTCTTTTAATCAATAAAAGTAACTTATTACAGTAAATGTTTTATTTCTTGATACAAATTTCTCTTCTTTAAATTCTTATTGCAAGGGATCAATCTGTTCAGGATTAACTGTTGTCGTTTTTACTTGGTGCATTCAAGTAAAGGGTACATTTTTCATGTCCATCTTCTTGCCTTGTACACTTGTATACGTCTTCATTTTTGGATATTTGTTCTTAAACGAGAGGTTACATATAGGAAGGTAATTTAATTTTTACCTAGATAAATTTTTTAAATTAAGCTAACATTTCTTTGTAATCTTTCTTTTGTTCTTCATCGATAAGATGACAATATGTTTCATGGTGACAGCATTTTAGGGTCACTGATCATAACAATAGGATTATACGTTATATTGTGGGGAAAAACAAAAGAGACCAAAAGTTCAACGCAAGGGCAAAAGGAAGGGGATGAGTTTGAAGCTGTGGAAAACAGGCCAAGTGGTTCCTATCCCATTGTCGTCAATGATCAAAGATATGATGTATTTTCTAATACTAAGTGATTTTGAAACATAGGATAAATCTTTTTATTATATTATATTGTAATTTCAGTGTAAATGTGGCTAAATTAAGGCCTCATTATATATTATCTCTACTTATTTTCGAGGCTTTTTTTTTTTTTTATGAATAATCTTATGATATCTGGTAGTTATATATATTGGACCCGAATAATTCGGAGTCGAGCCACATCGTATCCCAATCGGGGGGAAGCACTCGTAGAACATATTTTTTCCATAAGACTCGAACCCAATAACTTATTTAATGGACATCGAGTTTCTTCTAATCAATTCGATAAATTGAATTTGTTACGCGGTTCTATTTCACAACAATGATTTTTTTTTCCCAATCCGGTAAAACTCTGATTAATTCAGATTCGATCCGGGTCACATATCTAAGTTTGGTGGATGAGTCTATAAGACGATTGTGTACGCAAAGTTTCAAACTTGAGACACGTTTAAGCTGAAACAAGGTACAACGTATATGAAACAAATGAAGCAACCCAAAAGGCCGAAACAGATTGGGCTCTCTAACAGATGAAAGTGAGAATTCATAGAAGTGAAATGGCCCAACAAAATTGGGCCTCTAAAATAAGTTAAGCCCAAAAACCGAATTATGAGTAGGAAAAGAAAACGACAGAAAAATAAAGGGGACCAAGAACTCCATACCAAATTCTAAGCTTGAAACCACTAAATCAGAAGGAAAAATGGAAAATCTAAAAGGATTAAGCTATTGCATGCTTACAATTCTATCTTAATATTTCAGACTAGTATTTTTCTTTCTTTTTGTAATTTCCTTGAGGTAAACACATGAGCCATGTGATCATATTCAATATTTTTATCTCTTTAAGAAAAGATCAGAAGAAACAGAGAATTGGATTCTCCTTTTTTTCTAAATAAACAAAAATCACAAACAGACAGTACTTGGAACACATGGCCATAGATGGACAGTGACTTCGGCCTCCTCATGCAGTCCAAGTCCATGCATGAAGCACACGTATAAACTTCTAAAAGGGGAATTCGCTTTACAATTACAATATTATTATATTTTCCTTAACCAACTTTCCGTTTTGGGAAAAATTGATATAGCAATGGCAGGGCAGCACACAGTACCCATGCTTTATATATTTTAAGCACTCTCGCTGGTCAAAAGAGTTTCAGAAAATTTATTTCCAGGTCACTGCCAATAATTTTCTGAGAAAATTGAAAATGGGTAATGGAGGTGAGGGGGTAAAGGCAGTGATAATAATGTTGATGATTCAAGCAGTATTTGCAGGTGTAAATATAATGTATAAGTTGGCTGTAATTGAAGGTATGAGCATGCAGGTTCTTATCTCCTACAGATTTATCTTTGCCTCAGCTTTTCTTCTTCCCCTTGCCTTTATATTCGAAAGGTAATCAAATTAAACTTATTGTATTTTTTAATTAATTAGTTTCACCTCCTGAAATATTTAGTATATGATTTTATACTAAACTTTTTCTTCCATTTTTTTTTGTCTATTTCTATAGTTTATATATATTTATATCTTTATATATAGTTTTTAATTTTACTTCTGGTTTTATTGTCCATTCTGCCTTGAGAAATTACTCACACACACCCACTTTGTCATAAATGAGGAGTAGTAAATGTTTGTCTTTATTTGAGTTTCACAAAAACTTTTTTTGTGCCAGAAGAAAATTGTACTTTATGATCGATTTATACTGTTAAATTTTACTGAAAGTAAGGAGAAAGTCAGAAAATGAAAGAAGTAGTAAGAATTATTTTAAGTATAGACTATTTGCACCTTATTTCATCTTGTGTAATTTCAATTTTATATTTGCAGGAAGAATAAAGCAAAATTGACATGGAAAATAGCATTTCAAGGATTTTTATTGGGGCTATTTGGGTAAGATTACTCAATAAATCAGATTGAAAATGCTATATATTGAGCAAAATCAAAAAGGAATTTTGTGTCTATTTGAGAAATTAAGCATGGGAATTGGGAACTATGAGGTTAATAATTTAAATTAAATTACAGGGGAGCACTAGGCCAAAACTTATTCATTGGAAGCTTGGCCTTAACATCTGCAACATTTGCCACAGCCATGTCCAACTTAATTCCTGCTGTCACATTTCTCTTGCTACTTATCTTAAGGTGATTAATTATTATCTTAATTATACTCATGGTAATCAGTCTTTATAATTATTAATAATTATTAGTCATCTCAAGGTTGGAGAGATTGGAAATGAAGACTAATGCAGGGATGGCAAAGCTTGTGGGCACTCTTGTGAGCATAGGTGGAGCAATGATTCTTACTTTTTACAAAGGGCCACAGATTTGTGCTTGTTCAACTAATATAAAAATTCTTAAATATGATCATGGTGAAAATGATCATCTAATCACGAAGACACGCCTTTCGCTTGGTAATCATGTTTTAGGTTCAATTCTGGCTCTTATAGCTTGCTTCTCTTATGCATTTTGGTTCATAATTCAAGTAAGTTTCTTTACATCATCTAAAATTACCCCTGTAAATTTATTTACTTGATGGCTATAGGATTAATGGTGTTTTTTTCAAACAGGCCAAAATGAATGAAAATTATCCTTACATATATTCAAGTTCTGCTTTGATGTGCATATCAGCATCAATCCAGGCCACAGTTTATGCTTTGATTACTGAGAGGAATTGGTCTGCATGGAAGCTTGGCTGGAATATTAGGCTTTTCACCGCCTTTTATACGGTAATTAAGACTAATTCTAAGCCTATGATCATATATAGAGATTTTAATTAACACTGTAATTTTGATCAAATTTGATAAATTTAATTAGATTTTGACAAAATTTTCTCTGGCTTGCAAGGGCACCATCTCTACAGGACTGATGATAGTTGTTCTGGCATGGTGCATACGGTTGAGGGGGCCATTATTTGTATCCATCTTCAACCCTTTTACGCTTATATATGTCGCCGTTGCCGGATTTTTGGTCTTAAATGAGAGGCTGCATTTAGGAAGGTTTGATTCCAACTCCAAATGATCAACTCTAGCATTTCTTTATGTAGTTTTTCATTTTTTAATTTTCTAGCAACTCTGCTTTTCCAGCTATATATATGAAATGTATTATTATGTATGTAACTGCAGCATTTTGGGTTCACTGCTGATAATGGGAGGAGTATATGTTGCATTATGGGGAAAAGCTAAAGAAATGAAGAAGAATCCACAGCAACCAGCAGCAACCCCATTAGAGCCTGAAGCTGTGGTGGAAGTTTACCATTAATTAATTTTATTATTACTAAACTAATGATGGAATCAGAATAATTAATGGAAGTTTATGTCAATTGAACTCAAAATTACCCAAAAAGTTAATAGTTTGATGATACCATAAGCTGGTGCTGGTGGGCTCTGTTTTGAGCTTAGGTGGAGCAATAATTCTTACTTTCTATAAAGGGAAAGATATTAGGCTTGGGTCAACCCATTTATATCTGGCTAAACATGAAGCAGAATAGCAGATCATCATGTAGCAAGTGGGGCAAAGCATATATACTTATTTTTCACAATTTGGAACATAATTATAATGTAATAAGTAATTTCCAATTTTATTCAATTTCATCCATCATTTTACCTTAAACACACAACACAATAGTTTCTTGTTGATTCCCTATGATTGAAAGAAAAAAAATCAAGTACAGATTAATTAGTAACGTGTCCATATTTCATTTTCTTATAATATTAGAAAAAGACAAGTGAAAAAGAATTGTCCATAAAATTGAATTTAATAATTGAAGGTTCTAATTCATCAGAATTTTGACTTTAGTAAATGAGAATCAACATTTTCTTTTTCAATTAAGTTCTGGGGAAGTAGTGTACTTACTAAGCAAACTCTCTATAATCTGATCAAGAAGAGTTTCAGAAAAGTTATTCCATTACTCCTAATTAATTTTGTGAAATTAAAAATGGGTAATGGGCTGAAGGCAGTGATAATTATGTTGGGAATTCAAGCAGTTTTAGCTGGTGTAAGTGTATTGTATAAGTTGGCTGTTAATCAAGGAATGAGCATGCAGGTGCTTATTGCTTACAGATTTATCTTTGCCTCAGCTTTTCTACTTCCCCTTTCCTTTATACTTGAAAGGTTAGTTTTTTAATATTTTCACTTGTGATCAGTATAATAATGTTATAATCTTGTGTAATTTCAGTTTTATATTTACAGGAAGAATGAAGCAAAATTGACAAGGAAGATAGTGTTTCAAGGATGTTTATCAGGGCTGTTTGGGTAAGAAAGATGATCAGATTGAATATGTTTTTCATGAAAATCAATTTATAAAGGCAAGTGCAAAATGTATTTTTGGTTACAGGGGAGCACTAGGCCAAAACTTATTCATTGGAAGCTTGGCCTTAACATCAGCAACATTTGCCCAAGCCATGTCCAACCTAATTCCTGCTGTTACATTCCTTTTGCTGCTTATCTTTAGGTGATTAATTTCCTTAATTCTCATCAAATAATGTTTTTTTGGTACTAACCCTCCGGTATCCGGTGATTACATTGAGCCCTGACTAATTCGGAGTTCAGCCACATCAGACCCCATATGGAAGAATCTTTCTCAGCACCTGTTTTCGCCATTCACAGACTCGTAATTATTGTTATTATTAGAATAATATATATTAACCATTAGTGTGCTCTGGTCTTAAGGTTGGAGAGATTGGAAATGAGGACATCAGCAGGAATGGCAAAGCTGGTGGGCACTGTTATAAGCATAGTTGGAGCCATGATTCTTACCTTTTACAAAGGGCCACGGATTTGCGTTTGCTCAACAAATATAAACCTTGATGATGATCATCATGAAAATCATCGAATAAACACACACCTTTCGCTTGGTAGCCAAGTTTTAGGTTCAATTCTGGCTCTGCTTTCCTGCTTCTCTTTTGCACTTTGGTTTATAATTCAAGTAAGTTTAATCTTCACTTTATGGCATTAATCAATCTAAAATTACAAACCCATTTCTTTACTAATTGGCATATAATTTCTTGTATCTTTTACAGGCGAAGATGAATAAGAATTATCCTTTCATATATTCAAGCACTGCCCTACTATGCATATCAGCATCAATTCAGAGCACAATTTATGCTTTGATTACTGAGAGCAACTGGTCTGCATGGAAGCTTGGGTGGAATATTAGGCTTTTAACTGCTTTTTATTCGGTAAAACAACTAGTTTTTAGTTCATAATGGGAAATATGGGTTCTATATGTATGAGTTCATTACATGTTTGACAAAATTCCTCACTGGCTCAACTGTTGTTGCAAGGGCACCATTTCCACTGGACTGATAATGGTTGCTACAACATGGTGCATACGGTTGAAGGGGCCGTTATTTGTATCCATCTTCGGCCCTTTGGCGCTTATATATGTAGCCATTGCCGGAACTTTGGTGCTAAATGAGACTCTGCATCTAGGAAGGTTTTCAATTATGAGCATTTCTTTATAATTTTTCATTTCTTGCAATTGATCATCTTCCTATAGCTAGATGACTTCGTTTTATAAATGTAACAGCATTTTAGGTTCGTTGCTAATAATGGGAGGAGTTTATGTTGCATTATGGGGAAAAGCCAAAGAAATGAAGAATCCAGCGCTATCAGCAGCATCACCATTGGAGTCTGAAGCTTTGGAGAGCTAATGATTGATTAATGGAAATTACTATATGTTAATTGCAATTTCAGGAACTCAAAAGTTACCCAAAAAGTAATTAGTTTCGTTATACCATAAGCTCATTTCACGAAACCATACATACAATTACTGAAGAGATTAGAGATGTAACAATCATTGGGCGTAATTGCATGTTTTGGTTTTGGGGTCAATGATTGTTTCTCTTTGTAATAGTTGGCAATTAAAGCTAGATTGGTAATTGTTAGTTGTTCTTTGTAAACAACTCTCTTTGTACTAGTTTTGTAGCAGTTCTTATTCCTACTACCGGATGAATATACATATTTATCAAAAAAAAAAAAAAGAAAATGAAAAGGAATCAAAGCCATGAACTAAAGACAAAGCAAAGCCACCATGAAAGCAACCCAGAACCAGATATGTGAACCCCAATTCAGAAACAAAGCATGGAACAAAATCATGAACAAGACAAAGAAATACATAGAAAGAACATTTATTTCTTATAAAATTCGATCAAGTTGCAAAATTAAACACTAATTAACTTATAAACTACACTACTTTTTCATGCAATTCAGGTAAATAGTCAATATATAATGATCTTCCCATATCTATATATATCTTTTAATTACAATGCTAGCCGGCCAAGTGTTTACTATATATACTTGGAAAAATAGTGTCGTTACTTTTGTATATAGTCAAAGAGTGGTTTTCACAGTAGTCCGAAAAGCTTTTATTTGCAAATGGGTAAGAAATTATGTTATGTTTTAAAGGGGCTTAAGCCACTAATACTGATAATGGTGGTTCAAGTAGCACTTGCTGGAGTAATTATCTTCTATAAGTTGGCTGTGATTGATGGCATGAGCAGGAAAGTTCTTGTTGCTTACAGATTTATCTTCGCCTCTGCTTTTGTAATCCCACTTGCTTTGATATTAGAAAGGTAATTAACTTCAACTAATTTGCATATTTTTTTTACTTAAGATTTGATCACTGCTAACTAAGCAGCTTCAATTAATACCATATTGTTTACCCAGGGAGAGTTCAGCAAAGTTGACATGGAAGATAATGTTCCAAGGGTTTTTATCAGGGCTATTTGGGTAACAAAAATGAAAAACTATGGTCATTTTTTTTTTTTGAATATATCCTAACTCCTAATGAGCTCATCATATCTATCAAGTTTAATTTTTGATGCAGGGGAGCATTGGGACCGAATTTATTCATTGCAAGCTTAACCTTAACATCTGCAACATTTGCTACAGCCGTCTCCAATCTAGTTCCTGTTGCAACCTTAATCTTGGCCGTCATCTTAAGGTAATCTATTCCATGCATCAAAATGAAATTGCTTATTAGCCTTTCTACCCTGTGAACTATATTGCGTCAAGAACATTTTGTCCCATAAATTAAACTTCAAATTGCGACAACTTGCCCTTGAATTTCCAAATTCAAGATAGTTAACCCCCTAAAACTTCCCAAATTGAAGACATTTTACCTCTGACAGAGAGACTAATTGTCCTGAATTTGGGAAATTCATGGGGCGAATTATCTTGATTTTAGTTTAGGGGGCAAAGTGTCCTTAGCCCCGTAGTTCAGGGGCAAAAAGGCTAGTTATGAAAATTGTTATCTGTTCCCCACCCTTTTCAGGTTAGAGACATTGGGAATCAAAACGAAGGCAGGACAGGCCAAATTGGTGGGTACTTTGGTGAGCATAGGTGGAGCAATGGTTCTTACATTTTACAAAGGAAAAGAGATTAAACTTTGGTCAACCAACATAAACCTTGCTAAACATGCTGGAAATCATGCAACTGCATCACAACATTTTACAAATCATTTTTTAGGTTCATTGCTGGCTCTAGCATCTTGCACATCTTTTGCAATTTGGTATATTGTTATAGTAAGTACAATTTACTTTCCCATGTCCATAGTTCATCTGGTTTAGTTGATTTCAATTTGTCTGAAACAGGGCAAATCCTCTGTTTTGTACTTACCTTGGACAGGCCAAGATCAGTGAAAATTACCCTTTCATATATTCAAGTTCTGCTTTGATGTGCATCACAGCATCAATCCAGGCAACAATTTACACCATAATCACTGAGAGGAACTGGTCTGCATGGAAGCTTGGCTGGAACATTAGGCTTCTCAGCGCCTTTTTCACGGTATTTTTCCATGGTAATTTTGTATATACTTACTATATCATTTTTCTCTTTGATCATAAAACATAACTTAATCTTTCAATAATCTTTGTTTTAAGGGAGCCATTGGAACAGCATTTAACGGTTGTTCTAATGACATGGTGCTTGAGATTGAGGGGGGCATTGTTTGTGTCCATATTCAACCCTGTTAATCTCATACTTGTAGCCATTCCTGGGTTTTTGATCTTAGACGAGAGCCTAGACATTGGAAGGTGATTAACTTTGGAATTTGAAGTGTAAATTAAAAGTTAAGCTAAGCTATAACTAGCATTTCTTACAACTTTAATGTTACTTAATTTGTCTCTATTTATGATATGTGGATCACATTGTTTGATGTAACAGCATTTTAGGTTCAGTGCTGATAGTTTTAGGTGTTTATGTTGTGTTATGGGGAAAAGCCAAGGAGAAGAAGAATTCACCACAAATTCCAGCAGAAGAAGATCAAAACCCAGTGGAGTCTGAGACTCTGGACGTTGTCATAAGTTCAGTTCAAGAAACCAATCAAAATTCTGACACAACTAGCAAGGAAAATTCCAGTTAAATGATTGAGTTAGGATGGTACCATTTTTTAAGGTTCAGAACTATTCAAGGAAAAATATTATAGTATATTATAAAAATATTATAGTATTCAAGCAAATAGATTAAAAATATTATAGTATTTATATATAAATTAATAAAACTTGCTGGCCATGTGAGGATTTTAAAAATAAATAAGTTTGCTATATTCAAGTCGTCAATGAGAATCACTCGAAGCTAATGAAGTAAACAATTTAGTACTAATAAAGATAAAGATTAGCAAGTGGAAATATAAAATAGCTTTTTATGTGTTAGAAAATAATAACCCACTTGAAATATAATATTACCCATAATTTTCATCAACCTTTAATTTGTTTAGTTGCAATATCCTTATAATTAATAATTTGCTGATTAATTAACACAGTTTTATTAATTAGCATGTGTACAAAAGGAGAAAAAAGATAAAGAAAAAGAAAAGAATATACTTTATCAGTCACTCACTAAAAAGGACAACATGTTAGCAAGTGGAAACATATTATTATAGAATATATAATATGGTGATCATATTAGCAAGTGGATCATATATATAGAAATTTTTTTTTTATGTAATATACTATATATCCATATTTAATTAATTTTCACCAACATTATTAGTTGAATGCTACTAAGTAAAGTTGTCTTCTAATTCCAATTATTAAGTGTAAGAAGCTTTAATGAAACATACTTAATTATCACTGAACTAAGAGATCAATGGAGGCTAAAATGGCATGTTTGGGCAAAGGATCCAACGTACACATTTTGGTCATCCCATTCCCAGCATGCGGCCATATTCTGCCACTCATCGACTTAACCCATCAGCTTCTTCTTCGTGGTGGCCGCCGCCTAACAGTCACAATCTTGGTTACACCTAAAAACCGTCACTATCTAAATCCTCTTCTCTCTTTTCATAACTCTCCATCAAATCTTCAAACTTTAGTCTTTCCCTTTCCTTCTTACTCTTCTGATCATCTCCCTCCGGGTGTTGAGCAGATGCAAGACCTTCCTATATCTTTTCTTCCTGATATTGCTACTGCTTTGGCCAAACTTTATGACCCTTTGTTTCAATGGTTTCAAACCCACCCATCTCCACCTACTGCTATTATTTCCGATGTATTGCTTAGTTCTTGGACTACGAAGCTAGCTTCAAATCTGAAAATCCCTAATATCTGTTTTTTTCCCTTTAATGTGAGAGCAGTATATTCATGGTTGAATAACCCAAACCGCTTGGATTCCTTTTATAGGGACGCATTTACGGCAAGTTTCCTAAGTTGGGGGCTTGTTTTTAATTCGTTTAAGGAATTGGAAGGAGCAAAAGTTGAAATCATTAAGGAGAATTTCGTCAAACATGACCGGATCTGGGTTGTCGGGCCTTTGCCCCCGGTCAAAGCTAGCGACAAGGAGAGAGGTGGACCGAGTTCAATACCCCAAGATGAAGTAATCGCATGGCTTGATTCCTGCCACGTTGACAAATCAGTGGTCTACGTGGGATTTGGGAGTCAAATCACGTTGACCAAGCGGCAAATGGAGGCGGTAGCCACAGCGTTGGAACAGAGTGGTGTTCGTTTCATTTGGGCGGTGAAGGATCCGATGAAAAGAGCGGAAGACGACCGCCGCGACGATGATCAAAGCGTGATTCCCATAGGGTTCGAAGATCGGACGGCGGGGAGAGGCCTCGTGATCAAAGGGTGGGCTCCGCAAGTGGCGATTCTCCGGCATCGAGCCGTCGGGTGTTACTTGACTCATTGCGGTTGGAACTCGGCGCTAGAGAGCATCGTGGCTGGAGTTTTGTTGCTTGCTTGGCCCATGCAAGCTGACCATTTTCATATCACTAGGGTTTTGGTGGATGAATTTGGAGTGGCTATTCGGGTTTGCAATGGTTTAAGGAGTATACCCGACCCGGTCAAACTTGGTCAAATCTTTGTTGAGTCAACGAGCATGGGTCAGCGCCCAGAAAGTGTTCGAGCCATGGAGTTGCAGAAAACTGCTTTGGAAGCCATCAACAAAGGTGGAAGTTCCTACCAGGCTCTTGATCAACTCATCCAACAAATTTCTTGCTTTGATGCTAAAATAATAAGATCGTCTATGTAACATTTAAAACTTAATTATGTAACATTTAAAACTTAATTAATTCAAAAAATGGATATGTGTCAACTCCACAATCCACTTGTGGAGTTCACACTCCACAACCCACTTGTGGAGTTCAAAATTTAACGGCGGATATATCAAATAATTATAATAAGGGAGACAACATTGGTTGCAGTTAATCTTGTCTGTCTATATAGAAAGCATCACCGGCTGAGAATTAAATTGATACATCCTATCTCGAAAAAGGTTCGTCAGATGAGATGTCTAGGGTGAGTGCATGTGCCCATTGGCCATTATTTACCAGCTAAGATACCGGGACTTTCGTCTTTTTCGTTTGTTATTTCCACTTCAAATATTGAACACAACAAAAAGAGAAATTCTCAAGACCCCAAGGTGCAAGGTCCCAGACTTGCCTGGCTAAAATCGAGTAATTACAGATGGATCGGGTTTATTAATCTTTTTGCCCATGAATTATTGCGTCAATGACGTTTTGGCCAGTGAACTTCGAATTTAAGACATTTTTACTTTCTGACCGATGGGACAAATTGTCTTTTTGGAAAGTTCAGGAAACAAATTGTTTCAATCTAGTTTATGAGGTAAATTGTCCTTAATTAGACCCATGATTCGGGGGTAAAAAGGCTGATAAATCAATTAATTGCAATTGAATTATGAACAAAACTATACTTTTTCAATCTGGGTATCTAAGATTACTAGTTGAAATATTATTTCCGATATCATGAGATTACCATGGTTTGAAGTAAGAATGAGACTCCTATCACATCTCATTGCAGTGGAAATGTGGTGGGATGCCATTCCCAGTTGCAAGGTTTTTAGAATAAAACGTGAGAATGTTGTATATTAGGGTCATATACATGTTATATATTTTCTAATAAAATACTTTGATAATGAGGAAAAGTGTGTTAAGCATTTATATAGGCTTGTGAAAATATGTTTCAAATATGTTAATTGTCTTTAGAGGTTTTCAGTTGATTGAATGATTGAAATTCAACAAGTTAGAACTTTCTATAAAAATTGTTTAAACTTTCTGACTTATTTCAATCGATTGAAGTTAAGTTTCCATCTGTTCAAACTTTCTAAATTCTCAGAAAATTTATTGTCTATTTCAGTCAATTGAAGTTGGGTTTCAATATCTTGAAGTATTCAAGGAAATTTCTAGATTTGATGAATAACAGGTTGTAATGCTCATTTTGTAAGCCTTTGTTTGGTTGGATGGGTGTGGAGGGGTGTGGTGGTTTTGGAGGGGTGGGTCTTTGTTTGGTTGGAGGGGTGAGGCTTTGGAAGGGGTTTGGAAGAGCCATTAAAACTCCTCCAAACCCCTTATATTGGACTCCTCCAAATTGGGGGAGTTTGGAGGGGTGGTTGTTGGCACAAAATTTTATGGACAAAATTTCCCTCATAACATTAATGTAATTCCAAAATTAACTTTGTGAAAATTAATCTTATTAATTTCTTATTAATTTATTATATGTCAAGATGGAAATTATATTTTATATTGATGTTATTATATTATTATTATTATTTTTTGGTTAGAAGATGGAAATTATTTTCCATATTATTAAGATGAAATTTATATTTCAATTATAAATTATTATGTTATATTGAAGATTTTTTTTTTGCACACATTTGAAGTTTATTTTTAGATATATAATAAATTAGAAAGCACATCCTAGGAGAAATAATAAAAGGTATAAAAAAAATTATATTATTACTTACTTCCTATACATAAGGGTAAATTGGTAAAATATACAAAAAAACTCCTCCTAACCCCTACTATCAACCAAACACAAAACATGAGAACACCCCTCATTACCCCTCCATTGAACCAAACATAAAATATTTAAAACTCCTCCACTCTCCTCCCCCTCCCTACCCTCCCCACACCCCCCTTGAACCAATCAAAGGCTAAAACTTGGACTAAAACATTCGTCTCCAACTCATAATTCGGCCAAAAAAAAAAACTCATAATTCTAAACCAAACATTGAACAAGCAAGCTCAAGCAAAATGTGGTACATTTTTAAATTAAAAATACTAAGTTCCAATAATCCTTTTTGCAATCCCATTTAAAAAATGAAAAGGAATCAAAACCAGGAAAGCAACCCGGAACCAGATATGTGAACCCTAATTCAGAAACAAAGCATCGAACAAAATCATGAACAAGAAAAAGAAATCCACAGTTTGGTACGTAATTAGAACATTAATATTTCTTTTAAAATTCGATCAAGTTGCAAAATTAACACTCATTAACTTATAAACTACACTACTAACTACAATCTAGCCGGCCAAATGTTCAAATTACTATATAATATATACTTGGGAAAATAGACGTTGTCATTACTTTTTTATACATATATAGTCAAAGTATGAAAAATTAAATAATACGTTAAAAAACTTTCCGGAATCTTTTACATTTTTGTTTCTCCATTGAACTCAAAGAGTGGGTTGGTTTCCAAAACAAGAACATACGAAAAGTTTTTGGCAATGGGTAAGAAATTATGTGATGTTTTAAAGGGGCTTAAGCCACTAATACTGATATTGGTGGTTCAAGTAGCACTTACTGGAGTAATTATCTTCTATAAGTTGGCTGTGATTGATGGTATGAGCAGGAAAGTTCTCGTTTCTTACAGGTTTATCTTCGCATCAGCTTTTCTAATCCCACTTGCTTTGATATTAGAAAGGTAAGTTAACCTATAATTTTGCAATTAATGTTGCATATATTTGTGTATGATTTCTTTTCTTCATCCAATGACCAATACTATGTTTACACAGGGAGGGTAAAGCAAAGTTGACATGGAAGATAATGTTTCAAGGGTTCTTATCAGGGCTTTTTGGGTACGGAAAATGAAAAAACAATCATCATTTTTTATGAATTTATCCAACAGTTTGATCTTAATAATTTTTTTTTTTCTCTCAAAAAGTTATGAGTTTCAAGAATTGATCCTATTGAACCCTTAACATCTGCAACATATACTACAGCCGTGTCCAACCTAGTTCCTGTTGCAACCTTAATCTTGGTCGTTATCTTAAGGTACTAATCATTTATGCCATGCATCAAGTCGAAAGAAATTGTATTTGCTTTATAAAAATTGTTTCCCACTCTTTTTAAGGTTAGAGAAATTGGGAATCAGAACCAAAGCAGGACATGCCAAGTTGGTGGGCACTTTGGTGAGCATAGGTGGAGCAATGGTTCTTACATTTTACAAAGGAAAAGAGATTAAACTTTGGTCAACCAATATAAACCTTGCTAAACATGCTGGAAACCATGCAACTACATCACAACATTTTACAAATCATTTTTTAGGTTCATTGCTGGCTCTAGCATCCTGCATATCTTTTGCAATTTGGTATATAGTTATAGTAAGTATAATTTACTTTCCCATGTACCCATAGTTCATCTGGTTTAGTTGGATTCAATTTGTCTGAAACAGGGCAAATCCTCTGATTTTTTTTTTGTACTTACCTTGGACATGCCAAGATCAGTGAAAATTACCCTTTCATATATTCAAGTTCTGCTTTGATGTGCATAACAGCATCGATTCAGGCAACAATTTACACCATAATAACTGAGAGGAACTGGTCTGCATGGAAGCTTGGCTGGAACATTAGGCTTCTCAGCGCCTTTTTCACGGTAAAAATCAAACACTTTCCATGGTAATTTTGCATACCTTTACTCTTTGATCATAAATTATACCTTAACTCTTTCAATAATATTTGATTTAAGGGAGCCATTGGAACAGCATTAACGGTTGTTCTTATGACATGGTGCTTGCGGTTGAGGGGGCCATTGTTTGTGTCCATATTCAACCCTGTTAATCTCATATTTGTAGCCATTGCTGGATTTTTGATCTTAGACGAGAGACTAGACATTGGAAGGTAATTAATTTTGGGATTTGAAGTGTATATTCAAAGTTAAGCTAAGCTATAGCTAGCATTTCTTACAACTTTTAATTATGTTCCTTAATTTGTGTCTTTGTGGATCACATGTTTTGGTGTAACAGCATTTTAGGTTCAGTTCTGATAGTTTTAGGTGTTTATGTTGTGTTATGGGGAAAAGCTAAGGAGAAGAAGAAGAATCCACCACAAATTCCAGCAGAAGAAGATCAAATTCAAAACCCAGTGGAGTCTGAGACTCTGGACATTGTCATAAGTTCACTTCAAGAGACCAATCAAAGTTCTGACACGACAACTAGCAAGGAAAACTCCATTCCAGTTAAATGATTGAGTTGGGATAGTTCCATTTTTTGAGGTTGAGAATTCTTAAAGAAAAAACAAAAACAAGAGAAAAAAGTTAGATATTTTTCCTTCAAATCCTCTGTAATCAAGACAATGAAATGAATACACCCAAAAATCCATTAAAGAATTCAGAAAGAGACAAAAAGTATGGAAAAATACTTAATACTAGTAATGGGGCGCCACACTGCCATTACCATATATAGATAGAAATAATATTAATATATTTCCCCTTTAGGGAGATAACTCCAAATCCTTTTAAAGATAACTTTATATAAATAAGCAACCAAATAAAAGTTGCCCAATGGCACCTCATGAATTCCTATATATATATACTCCCAAAATCCTCCACTTTTGAAATCAAAGAGTCGTTCAGTTGGTGAAAGAACTGAGAAATCTTTTTGCTTTCTCAAGTTAATTTTCTTGGAATATTTTTGTTAAAAAATGGGAAAGAATTTAGGTGATATTATTGGTAAGGAGGTTAAGCCAGTAATAGTGGTATTGGTGGTTCAAGCCGCATTTGCTGGAGTTAATATCTTCTATAAGTTGGCTGTGCTTGACGGTATGAACATGGAGGTTCTCGTTGCTTACAGATTAATGTTTGCAACAGTTACTTTAATTCCATTTGCTTTGATTTTAGAAAGGTAATTATTAAGTATATATAGTTTCAAATTTCAATACAATTTCTATAATTTTATTTTAGATTAACTCCTTTATGTCTCTACATTTCCCATATAGTAAATAATTGGAATTTTAGATTAACCCTAAAACCATATGTTTACACAGGAACAGCATAACAAAACTGACATGGAGAATAGTGTTCCAAGGATTTTTGTCAGGGCTATTTGGGTAAGAAATTAAAAA
Organism: Corchorus capsularis; assembly: GCA_001974805.1. Taxonomy (NCBI): domain Eukaryota; kingdom Viridiplantae; phylum Streptophyta; class Magnoliopsida; order Malvales; family Malvaceae; genus Corchorus; species Corchorus capsularis. Next base: position 10,207 of record AWWV01014555.1, on the reverse strand, counting down.
AAAAATCAATGATCATTTTCTGATGAATATATCCAAAATTGATGATGATCATTATGGAGTTTCCATCAAGAATTCAAGATATAATAATGAGATTAAAAATGAATGGTTTTCTTTTGTAATAAAATTGTAGTTAGAGTTTTGAAGAATTCCTCCTAATGAGCTCATATACATATATGGAGTTTAAATTTTGTTGCAGGGGAGCATTGGGAGCAATTTTATTCATTGCAAGCTTGACTTTAACATCTCCAACATTTGCTACATCCATGGGCAACCTTGTTCCTGTTGCTACCTTAATCTTGGCCGTCATCTTAAGGTTCTTTTCTTGAGACAGAGAGAATGCATAGAAATTTTAATAGTTTATTAGCCTTTTTGCTCCTGAACTCTGGAGTTAAGGACACTTTTGCCCTCTAAAATCGCCAAGTAGCCACCTAAACTCCAAATTCAAGACAATTAGCCATCATGGGGCAAGTTATCTTGAATTTGAAAGTTCAGGGGATAACTTGTCGCGAGAATAGTTTAGGAGTCAAAAAAGCTAATAAGTCAAATTTTAACCTCCTACACATGAAATTTTTGTCCTTCCAACTATTTAGGTTGGAGAAAATGGACATCAAAACAAAAGCAGGACAGGCCAAGTTGGTGGGCATTTTGGTGAGCATAGGTGGAGCAATGGTTCTTACATTTTACAAAGGAAAAGAGTTTAAACTTTGGTCAACCAACATAAACCTTGCTAAACAATATGGTGGAGATGATCATGTTACTACATCGAAACATTTTCGCGATCAATTTTTTGGTTCATTGCTGGCTCTAGCATCTTGCATATCTTTTGCAATTTGGTATATAGTTATAGTAAGTAAACCATTTTCCCATGTCTCTGATTTTCTTGGTTTCAATCTGGTTTCCCAATTAATCATTTTGTTTTTACAGGCCAAGATGAATAAAATGTACCCTTTCATATATTCAAGTTCTGTTTTAATGTGCATCACAGCAGCAATTCAAGTAACAATTTATACCATAATTACTGAGAGGAACTGGTCTGCCTGGAAACTTGGTTGGGACATTAGGCTTCTTAGTGTTTTTTTCACGGTAAGAACAAAACAGTTTCCATGGAATCTATATATATACTATAGCAATTTTGTTTTTATAATAAAATCCTGTCTGAAGTCTTGAATTCTTGTTGTAAGGGAGCAATTGGCAATGCATTAACGGTTGTTCTCCTGACATGGTGCTTGAGGTTGAAGGGGCCATTGTTTGTGTCCGTATTCAACCCTTTTACACTCATATTTGTAGCCATTATTGGATCTTTGATCTTAGACGAGAGCCTAAATGTTGGAAGGTTATTTCGAAATTCGAACTCAAAATCCAATTACTCATTTTTTCTTTGGCTTATTAGCCTTTTTACCTACTAAACTAAAACCGAGACAATTTGTCACATGAACTTCCCGGATTCAGGATAATCACGCTCCCTTCAACCGGGGTAAAATGTCTTGAAATTAGAAAGTTTTTTTGGCCACAAAAATTAGAAAGTTTAATGGGCTAATTGTTTTGAATTTGGAAATTCATAGGACAAAATGTCCATGACCCAATAGTTCAGGAAGCAAAAAATACTAATAAGCAATTTTTCTATGGTGTTGAGTTTATGATGTAAATCACATGTTTTGGTGCAACAGCATTTTAGGTTCGGCGCTGATAATTTTAGGGGTATATTTTGTGTTATGGGCAAAAGGCAAGGAGAAGAAGATTTCATCAAAAATTCCAATTCCAGCAGAAGAAGATCAAAGCCCAACGGAGTCTGAGGCTGTAGCCGTGGCCATAAGTTCAGTTCAAGATACCAATCGAACTTCTGATACAAATACAATCAATGAAAATCTCCTAGTTAAATGATTTCAGTTTGAGGATCAGAATTCACTTCAAAAAGATAATAATTAATAAAAGAAGGTGGCTGATTTATTTTCTTGCGGTAAGATCGATGCATATTTGCAGTGGCATAGCCAGGAATTTTGCCAAGTGGGTTCAATAAATTCAAACAATCTCAACATAATTTTTTATCAGTAAACTTGTCAACAAATATGCAATCACTAATAGTACAAAAGTAAATACTCTCTCTGTCCCAAATTAACTGACTCTTTGGGACAGACGGAATAAATAATAGTAATTATCAAAATTTTAATATTTTTATTGACCCCATAAAATTATCTATTATACATGTTAACCCTAGATTAATTTTTTAATGGGTGCAATTTCTTATTTCACCTAAATTTTTAACTACAACTAAAAGAATTCTCTAAGTGGGTTCATTTGAACCCAAAGGTATAGGTATATGAGTGGCTACGCCACTGCATATTTGGATCAATGGTGTCCCCCCATAGCTGTTTTTGCTACTAACAAAACAGAGAATTTGGAGGTCAACTTAGATTTTAACATTCCAATCATAAATTCAATTATAGAGCAGATATCCTAAATGCATTGGATGTAAAAATAAAACCCAAATCAAGTTGGGCCCAAAATAGAGGCGAAGGAAAGAAGACGTTAGAAACCAATAACGCATTTGGGCTTAATAGCCCAAAGTTCAAGTAAGCCGAAATGAAATTTCTGACGAGAAAAAAAAAATTTACTTTATAAATCACTTGAATAACATCCTGGTAAATTTTGAATATTTAAAGTCACATAACTAGGAAAAATGAAATTTGGGTTACGTTATATATAGTACGTTGGAAAGCTTTATTATAAAATGGATGTACCAAAAAAAAAAAAAACTCCTCATATTTATACGTACTCAACCCAATAATAAGCCCGGCCAAAAAAAAATCCCCAATAATAAGCAAGAAAAGTAATAGACCGGGTAAAAGAAAAGCAATACTTTATGCTATTGCCTCCTTTTGTGGTTCTAAAAATTACTGATCAAATTGTTTATTGGCAATTGATATGAGTTTTGAATTCAATTTAATCTTGTCTTGCCTAATATTATGATGAAGAACAAGAAGAAATTTGAACAATTTCAATTATTTATTGGGCGGACTTCATTTCAATTTCAAACCAATAAGTGAATATAAATAAAAGTGTATATACGACATATGATGATTTGGCATTTCATGCCTTTGGGACTGACATGAATAAATTGTCGAGGTAAATTGCTGCTTGCCCTGCCTCAATGTGTACCTTTAACTTTATGGCTTTTGATGAATGATTACAATATATGGTACCAAACCATAATGCATCAGAAGAAAACCTCAATTTCTTTTTTATTCATTTTCTTCTTTTCTTTTCTATATCCATTAGTATCATTATTCCACCTGTTGAGCATAACACAATTGCTTGGCGCTCGACAAGCCCCGGCGACCGCCACATTCTACCTCGAAGAGTCGCCCTGAAGATCGTCACAATTCTACCTCGAAGAGTCTAAAGACCAGTAGGCCATTCGGTCCAATCAGCTCCAAGGCCCAAAGCTAGCCACCTGGCACTCCACACGTGACCTCACACGTACGATCCGTACAAGGAGGTCCTATATATACCCACAACTCTCAAGATTGAAGGAGGTGACATTCTCTATTTACTTACTCTCACTCAAAAACCTAGATCTAGAGCTCTGACTTAGGTATCAGAGTCCAAACGGATGACCAAAGTCCCACCACTCCTGTTGCCCTTCCTAGTGCTTTCATGTACTCATCGGAGCTCCTCCAACCGACTTCCAGCAGACGACTTAGCGCTCACAACACACCCCATTCCTCTACCTAACTAATTTGCTTGTCTTTGAAGTCTCAATTATAGTGTATCTATATTTATATAGTCTTATCATCTTATGTGTTTTTTCCCTTGTTATTTGTACTCTTAAGTATATTTGCAGCCATTGTTAGATATTTGATCTTAATCGAGAGCCTAAATATCAAAAGGTTAATTTTGGAATTTGAACTCAAAATTCAAGTTGATCTACCTAAATTATTTTCTTCCTAAAACGATTTGAGTTGGGATGTTAGCTTTTGTTGAGGATCATATATTAATTTAGAAAGAAACGAAAATAATGTGGCTAATTTATTTAGGTCTATTTCGTGTTGAAAAGATCATAAAATCCAAATCATGTTGGGCCCAATATACAGGAGAAGGAAATGAGACGTTAGAAATAGAAACCCATAAAGCAATTGCCCAAATAGCTATGAAGGCCTGATAGTATATCATAGTCGAATCATATACTATCCAATTCCATTCCTTCTTCAATGAAAACATTTTATTTTCTTTTGTTTAAAAAAACGTGATTAATTTTCCTGTGTGCAACATCGAGGATTAATTTTGTCCCGAATTCGGTTTATGCTGAAATGTATGCTATTTGATTTGGAGCATTATTAGCTAAGTATTATGGCTATATGTATTGTTGTGTTGAGAGTGATTGTTTACTTGCTGTTATGGAATTAAATAAGGATATTTCTTGCTGTTGGGAGAGGGGAACTCTTGTTAATCAGATTATTAGGTGTCTGATGAACTTTTTTTACTGTTATTACTTTCTAGTTTGTTAGTAGAAATTGTAATAAGTTTACTCATAATTTAGCCCATTTAGATTGTGAAATTAGGGCTAATTACGTTTGGTGTGGAGTTCGTAATCCTGATGAGTTTTAATCAATACAATCTTTTGATCTGTTGCTAAAAAAAAAACGTGATATATGTATGTTCCTTTGACGAATGTTATGCATAAGAATTTCCGTGTTATGCAACTATGCAGCAATGGTATTATTTGTCTCTCGAATCATGCCTTATATTTGGTAATATTTCCTTATTAGGTTTTGTGGAGCCCAGCCATTATCGCATAATAATTGCTTTTTCTTCCTTACTAGGTTGGCTTAAGCCACCAAAATAGTATAGGAGCGGACCGTGTGGCCCCAAAACAAATAGTTACTCTCCAATAAGCTTAATTCGTGAATCTTCATTCTTCAACTAATTTCTTAAAACTGGCGAATAAGAGCATCCCACACCTCACCTCAGAGCAGTACCAGATTTCTTACTTAAACAAGTTTCATAAACATGGATCAAACTTATCCTTTATTAGAATGGGTTGTTGTCGGCAATGCAATCCGATTAGCCCTTTCAATGTGTAAGATGAGATAGATCTCGAAGATTTCCATTGAATTATTAACACCTCATGACCCACGTGGTAAATGTTTCTTTCTTCAACAATTAGTCCATTATTCAAGGATGCATTGATTGCAATACCGAGAAAATATACTACTCAATTGTAGATGAAACAGTTTCACAGCATCATTATGTTTCCGACTAATAAAATTGTGATAACTCATAATTATTTCTAAAATTTAACAGCAGGTTTAACTCCAAGTTTCACTTAGATGATAATTACTAGGTGAGTTTCAATTGAGTATATTGATTCAATAGGGTTTTAATAAGGGAGAGATTACAAGTACTAACTTATTACACTAAAGAATAGTACTTTGTACAAATATAAGAGATATTTAGGTGTTTGGATATAAGAATATATTTTGTAGGTGTTTGGAGACATGCAAATTTAAGATAAAAAAGTGTTATAGTACTATTCTTTAGTGCACATCTTTAGTATTTATAACTTTTCCCTTTTAGTAATTATTATAGGAAAAAATCCGAATTATAACAATTTTATTGGTCGAGACCATGAATAATATAATGGAATTGTTTCATGTAATAATTTCTCCTCTCAAAACTTTCATATCATCATATCAAATGGCTCATTCAATGCTACTTCCTCCGTTCCATATTATCTGTCTCTTTTTGGGATTTTTTTTTGTCTCAGATTATCTGTTCCATTTACATAAGCAATACATTTTTGATTAATTTTTACCCCTATTAAATGTGGGAAGAGAAACACATGTTAAGTGAAGTTATGGGTAGTATTGTAAAGTATGGTAAAAAGTCTTATAGAATTTTGTGTTCCAACCAACTTTGTTAATATTTGTGATATTGTCAAAGTGGACAGATAATATGAGACACATATTTACGAAAATAAAGTATATGATTAAGACAAAAAACAGAGAAGGAAAAAATCGTTTGTCATTTCATGCCTTACGACTGATTACGTCTATACTTTTGTCGAGAGAAATTGCTGCGTGCTTGCTTTCCTACCGTTGGCTTAATCTTACACTATATATAGATATGTGCAATTTGCAATATAATATGCAGAAAACTCCTAAAACCCAAGCCGATCAATCTGCTTAATTAATTTGAAAATGGCCTCTCGCTTGCTTACTTCATTCCCAGCAGTATGCAGTTTCCCTAGACAGCCACAACAATTGAATCATATCTCAAATCGGTCAAAATTTCATAGATTTAATGTTTTTCATGCCACCCAATCCCATTGTGAAGCTGTTGCAACAAAAAATATTAGCATTTCTGGTCAAGAAGTCGAAATCGTTAGACGTTCTGCTAATTACCATCCTTCAATTTGGGACTACGACTATGTTCAGTCACTTACAAGCGATTATCTGGTGCATATACATGAGTTTCTTAGTGCAATATTGGAAGTTTTGGCACCCATTTTTAATTTTTGCTTACTTTTCTGAATAATTCGATTAATTAGTTTGGTACTAATTTCTAAACTTGCCCTGTTCATGTAGGATAATGAATCATACAAAGAACGAGCACGCAAGCTGATGGAAGAAGTTCGAAAATTGCTCGATAATGTTGTTGATCCGTTGGAGAAACTTGAGCTTGTTGATAATTTGCAAAGACTTGGGTTAAGTTATAAATTTGAGGATGAGATAAAGAAAATTTTGAAGGATATAAGTGCAGATTTCAGCTCTGTTAAAGACAACTTATATGGAACAGCAGTTGGATTTAGACTGCTAAGACAACATGGGTACAATGTAAATCAAGGTACAAAGAAAAGTTCAAACTTACTAATTATATAATATATAGTTTATTAATCCATCATAATGCATGATTACTTAATAGAAGTTTTTTCCTGTATTAGATGTTTTCTCTGGTTTCCTGTATTAGTTGTTTTCTCTGGTTTCCTGGATGAGGTTGGGAACTTTAAAGCAAGCCTTTCCAAGGATTGGAAGGGAATGCTTAATTTGTATGAGGCTTCATATCTTTTAATGGAAGGTGAAAGAATTCTGGAAAATGCAAGAGCTTTTGTAGCTAAACATTTGACAGAATGTCTAAACCAGAACAATAATGAGTATATTTTAACACTTGTGGAACATGCTATGGAGTTTCCACTACATTGGAGGCTGCCAAGGATGGAAGCGAGGTGGTTCATAGATGTGTATAAGAAAAAACAGGACAAAATTCCCATGTTTTTAGAGCTTGCTATATTGGAATTCAACTTGACCCAAGCTGTGCACCAGGATGATCTAAAATATGCTGCAAGGTAAGTGCACATATATAAATAACAGCTAGTTTTTACATGAACAGATTGATTTTGGACAAAAATGATTAATGGTGGTTTTAATTATTGACTTTAATTAACTTAATTAGATGGTGGAAGGATCTTGGTCTTGTTGAGGGATTGAGTTTTGCAAGAGATAGGGTGGTGGAGAACTTCTTATGGAGTGTGGGAATGATGTCTCGTCCTCAGTTTGGAAAGGCTAGAAGAGTTCAGACAAAGGTCAATGCACTAATCACAAGCATAGATGATGTTTATGATATTTATGGCACATTGGATGAGTTGGAGCTCTTCACCAAAGCTGTTGAGAGGTTGGTAATTAATTAATTATTATAATTTTTTGTAATGGCTTATTAGCTTTTTTGAACCCTAAACTAGGGCTTAAGAACACTTTACTCCTAAACTAAAATCAAGACATTTTGCGCCAAAACAATTTGCTACCTGCGTCAAGGTAAAATGTCCTGAATTAGGAAACTTCGTAAGGCAAAATGTCTTACGTTGGAAATTTATGGGGTAAATTGTCGCATTTTGAAGTACAGGGAGCAAAATGTGACGCAATAGTTCGGGATGCAAAAAAGGCGAATAAGCCATTTTGTAATTATATATTTAGTATATACAGCTGCTAATTATATTTCCCATACACTGTAATTTCAGATGGGATATCAATGCAATACAAAGCCTTCCGAACTACATGAAGATATGTTTCCATGCGCTTTACAATTCCATAAATGAGATGGCATTTGACACTCTCAAGGAACAAGACGTAGATGTCATTCCCCTCCTCAAGAAACTGGTACAACTATGTATAGTTTTTACAATTCTTTTCCTTATATTACTTCATGAATTCCCAATATATTTCTTGTTAATTAATTGATCAATAAATATTGTTTCAGTGGACAAATCTATGTAAAGCTTATTTGTTGGAGGCAAGATGGTATCACAGTGGATATACCCCAACTTTAAAAGAGTACATCGAAAATGCTTGGATTTCGATTTCAGGCTCAGTATTACTTGCTCACAGCTATTTGATTACTGATCCAATAACAAAGGAAGGATTGCAAGGCATCGAGGAATATGATCCCAATATTGTTTGTTGTGGTCATCTATAATTCTACGATTAGCAGATGATTTAGGAACATCACCGGTAAGCTATGAATTAATTTATGGTATAAGGTTTTAATTTTTTTTTATAAATTTAATTTTTTGATTAATTAGGATGAGGTAAAACGAGGTGATACTCCTAAATCAATCCAATGTCACATGCATGAAAGTGGAGCATCTGAAGAAGAAGCTCGTGAGCATATAAGGAAATTGATTGATGAAACATGGAGAAAGATGAATAAAGATCGAATTACAAAATCGCCCTTCTCTGAGAGTTTCATTGAAATTGCTCAGAACCTGGCAAGAGTGGCCCAATTCATTTACCAGTATGGGGATGGTCATGGTATTGAAGATGGTGTCACCAAGGATCGAGTGTTGTCATTATTCATCCACCCCATTCCTCTACCAAAGTAAACAAAGAGGAAAATGCATTACTTGGATGTTGTCTTTTTTAATGTACTAATAATCATAATTATGCTTTTGATGTTGTCTAATTAAATTTGTCCTTTTGCTATATACTCCTATGTATCCTCCTAAATCCATTTATAGTAAAAGTTGTGGTATTGATTTGTTGGCATGTTATACATTTATAATACTTTCCTTTATAGATAGGTGATCTAATGAACTTTTATGAAGGACTTATTATATTCATCATTCATAGAAAAGAAATGAAGAGTAGAAATAATTCTCAACAAAAGGATTGGAGTAGTACTATTTTTGGAAAGATTAAACTTATATTTTCCCCTTTAAACTTGTAGCGTTTGGGACTTTTTGTCCACTAAACTTTAATTTTGGACATTTTACCACTTGAACTTCAATTTTGGAACGTTTTATCCCCTCAACCTAATGGCACTATCAAACTGCTGACGTGGCAACACAAAAATGCCATGTGGCATTGCCACTCAGCGGTTTTGTTGCCATGTTAGCATCTTGACGATGACAATAGTCTAAGGGGGCAAAACGTCCCAAAATTGAAATTCAGGGGACAAAATGTCCAAAATTAAAATTCAGGGGACAAAACGTCCAAAGGGGGAAAATAGTAGTTTAGGCTCCGTTTGGTTCGCGGAAAATGACTTCCAGAAAATATTTTCCAAATTTTCCTGTGTTTGGTTGGTGGAAAATAGGGTAGTCAACGGAAAATAACATAAAAGTCCACGGAAAATATACACAAAACACGGGAAATTGTCTTCCGCTTCTAAGGAGCGGAAGACAATTTCCAGACTTTATTTCACTCTACCTACCTACCTCATCAACCCAAAAACTTTACTACTTTGCTTCACTCTCTGCAAGATCTTCTCCACGCTTTCTCTGGTCTCTCTGCTTCAAGATCTTCTCCAAGCTTGACGGCATCGACAACACCCACCACCGAGGTACCCATCACTTGCATTCCCTTCTTCTCTCATCTCTCTTACTTTTTTTTTACAAATCTGATTGATTTTTTTGTGAAGAGTGATTGGGTATTATCTTGTTTTGATTAATCAAAAGATCTTTGTGTTTAAAGATCTAAAGTGCTTAAGATTTTAATGTTTTGTTTACTTGACTTAGTGCTTGAGATCTAAAGTGTTTGGGTATTATCTTTATTTTATAGATATGTTAAAACAAGTCAAGAAATAATGGAAACAGAGCAACAATTTCATTGATTTAAAGTGCTTTTGGTTTGGCGGTAGCATGATGACCATACTTTCATTCTTTTATGATTTTGTGCCCTATTTATAATTAAAGATGTGACCCTCGTTTGGAGTTTGATTA
>AWWV01014554.1:0-31038 GCA_001974805.1 Corchorus capsularis | reverse complement strand
AGGATGATTTTATTTTTTATATAGTTTGATTTTTATATATAATCATTTTTGAAAGACATACATTCTTCACAAAAAAATACTAATTTTCCGGAAAATAGCCAAACAACAGAAAATATTTTTTTTCGAAACAATCAAACAACAAAAAATATTACATTTTCTGGAAAATAACCTCATTTTCCAGAAATCAATTTCTGAAGGCTATTTTCCGCGAACCAAATGGAGCCTTAGTCCTTTTGGAAATTCTTTACGTCATATGAAGTCCACCGATTTTAAAATGGGTCGATGGCTCGATGTCGGTAAATCCAATTGATGAGCCCTTTTAGAAAGTGTAGGATCAAGAATGTTTAGATCTTCTATGATTCCCTTAAAACACCATGAACCACGTGATACAAATATCTACCATGAATAATATAATAATAATAATTTAAAGACGCATAGAAAATGGAGAAAAAGATTTAAGCCTTTCATCATGGCTCTAAATTACTGCATATTGCTCCATTCCCTAGCAGCACTTTTCATCAAAGTGCATGGCAAAGGCATCTCGAAATAGATCAAATCTTTTGATGCCAGTTAAACGATTTGAGTTGGGATGTTAGCTTTCGTTGAGCTTGAAGATCTTATAATAAATTTAGAAAGAAACGAAAAAAATGTGGCTAATTTATTTGGGTCAATTTCGTGTTGAAAAGATCATAAAATCCAAATCATGTTGGGCCCAAAATACAGGAGAAGGAAAGGAGACATTAGAAACCCATAAAGCAATTGGACCAAATAGCTATGAAAGCCTGAAGGGACGTAAAAACCAGTGGGCGCCTATGCCTATTATTGAACAAAACTATGTACTCGAATCATATGTCCCCAAGGGGACACCCCAATGGTTAAGAGTTTGGGATTTCTTGTGGGAGGTCTCGGATTCGAATCCTGGGAGGGACGGGGTGGGATTATGGGAAATGAGAGGACTACCTCCTATTGTGTAGTCCATTTCAATATCATGTTCATGAGTAGCAAAAAAATGTACTCGAATCATATATAATCCAATTTCATTCATTCAATGATAGTAACATTTTTCTTTTCTCTGGTTTCAAAATTAAAAAATGTGATAAATGTTAAAGATGCAACCATACGCAGCAATGGTATTTGTCTCTCAACTCCTGCCTTAGTTAAAACTTTGTCTCATTAATTGTATGCAGAATATATATAAAATTCCCACATGTCGTTAATTTGTCCGAGATATAATTTGAGTCACCCATTTCTCATCTTTCATGTGAATAATCATCAATCATGTGGATTTAGGATCCAACTCATCACATGATCATAAGTCACTTTCCACTGCAGGAAGACCTTGGGCCATCTTGAAGCGCACAAAATCATTACCATAATATTGTGGCGTTAGCCACCAAATTAATAGTATAGGAGCGGACAGTGCATGAGGCTGGCTCCGAAACAAATAGTTTCTCCAATAAGCTTAATTAATTAATTAATTCGTGAATCTTCATTCTTCAACTACTAAAATATCTTAATAATTAAAACTGGCGAATAAGAGCATCCGACACCTCACCTCAGAGCAGTGTCAGACTTCTTACTTAAATGCAAGTTTCATAAAAATGGATTAAACTTAACCTTTTTTAGAATGGGTTGTTGTCGGCAATGCAATCCGATTTGCCCTTTTAATGTGTCAAAGCAAGACGAAATTAATAGATCTTCTAAGATTTTCCATTGATGAAACACCCCATGAGACCCACGTGGTAAAAGTTCCTTTCTTCAACAAGTAGTCGATTATTTAAGGACACATCTCGATCGCAATGGAGATACTCAAGCTCTCTCAATACTTTCATAATCATATTAATGGCTCATTCTTCAATGCTAACTGCTTCGGTGCCTAAGTGGGATTTCATCAAAGTGCATGGCAAAGGCATCTCCAACAGGACAATTCTCAACAGAAGGTTCCATGTTGTTCAAGTTCAAGCTCAAACCACTAAACTTGTTGCTACAGCCAATGTTTCAGATCAAAAAATTGTTAGACGATATGCTAATTATCATCCACCCATTTGGGAGTATGATTATATTCAGTCGATCAAGAGCGACTACCTGGTATGTTTTGTAATAAATTATTGTTGAACATTAGATTTTGTGGTAAGTAATGTAAGGCCAATAGAGCTGACAAAATTTGGTTTCCATATTAATGCAGGGCAAATCGTGTAATGAACAAGCAATGAAACTGGTGGGAGAAGTGAGAACGATGCTTGACAAAGTGATGGATCCTCTAGAGATGCTTGAGCTTGTCGATTCCTTGCAGAGACTTGGATTAGCTTATCATTTTGAGAATGAAACCAAGAGAATTTTGGAGAGTATTGTAAAGGTTAATCAGAGCAATGTTGGGTGGAAGAAAAACAATTTACATGCTACAGCACTTGAATTTAGGCTCCTAAGGCAACATGGATATAAAGTAGCTCAAGGTAACTATATACTTAATCTTCGGCTTAATGACCATTTACTCCCCTAAACTTTTACAATACAGACATTTTTCGTTTTGAATTTTTAATTTAGAACTTTCACCCCCTAAAGGCTAAAGTATCAAAATCAGGATATTTCCCCTCGGTTGTCAAAAATTAATTGATGATGTGGCATGACATGGCATAATCCCACGTCAGCATCTCTTAGGGAGAAATTATCCCGATTTTGATAGTTAGGGGGTGAAATTCCAAATTAAAAGTTCAAGGGAGAAATTATCCTGATTTTGTTAATTCAACGACTAAAAGTTAAAATGAACATTACGTCCTTAATCTTCAAAACTAAAAATTTGTTAAAGAATTATAATCAAATTATATAATTGGAGATGTTATTATTACTTGCAGAAGTTTTCTCTAGTTTCATGGACGAGACAGGGGATTTCAGGGCAGGGCTTAATGAGGATTGCAAAGGACTGCTAAATTTGTATGAAGCTTCATTCTTTTCGGTAGAGGGTGAAAACATCTTGGAGAAAGCAAGAGATTTTGCAACTAAACATCTCAAGGAATATGTGAAGCAAAAGAATAAAGATGAATATCTTTCCATGCTAGTGGAACATGCTTTGGACAATCCCCTCCATTGGAGGGTGCTAAGGTTGGAAGCAAGGTGGTTCATTGATGTATACGAGAGGCAAGAAAACAGAATCCCCATCCTTTTGGAGCTTGCTAAATTGGACTTCAATATCGTTCAAGCTGTTCACCAGGATGATTTAAGGGATACTTCAAAGTAATTAACCAAGTCATGCATGAATTAATGAATGTTTAAAATGATCTCAAGCATAAATTTTGCTCATTTGATCATGATTTGATAATTTTCCCATATTGCAGGTGGTGGAAAGATACAGGTCTTGGACAGAAGCTAAGCTTTGCTAGAGACAGGTTAATGGAGAACTTTTTATGGACTGTCGGAGTGGTGTTTGATCCTAAACTTGGGAATGTTAGAAGAAATTCAACAAAGGTTAATGCACTCATAACAACAATAGATGACGTTTATGATGTTTATGGTACATTGGATGAGTTGGAGCTCTTCACCCAAGCTGTTGAGAGGTTTGAATTCTATACCTATTTTCATTACATTTTTCAGTTCCTAATGATCATTTATATTATGGATGATTATAAATATATGCTAAACTACAGTACTGACACTGTATCCTATAATTTTCATTATAGGGTGATTATAATTTTTCTTATATTATATGATTTCTTTGACGAAATTATATATACAATATATATGATTTAGTTGGTACTAGACTTCAAGTGAAATAATGTTCTTGGTCAAATCAAATTTCAGATGGGAAATCAATTCAATGGACCCACTACCAGAATACATGAAGATTTGCTTCCTTGCTCTCTTTAACTCCGTAAACATAATGGCTTATGATACTTTGAAGGAAAAAGGATTTGATTCACTCCATTTCTTGAAGAAAGCGGTACTATTTGATTTCTTATCTTCTTACTTTGCTAAGATGGCATTTTATTATATGTTAATTAATCATAATTAAACTAAATTTCAGTGGGCCAACTTATGTAAATCTTATCTATTGGAGGCGAAGTGGTACTATAGTGGATACACCCCAACCCTGCAAGAGTACCTTGATAATGCATGGATTTCAATTTCTGCTCCTTTAATACTAACTCATGCTTATTTGGCCACAAATTCAACAAGAAAGGAGTGCTTGGAATGCTTCGATGAATATTCCAACATAATCTATTGTTCTTCCATGATTTTACGACTGGCAGATGATCTCGGAACATCATCGGTATGTAACATGGGATTCATCTTTGCTTAATTACATAGAAATTATAGTATAGTTTGTATATAGTTTAATGTTTTGTAATTGCTTTCAAAATGTTTGTTTGATAATTAGGACGAGATAAAAAGGGGTGATGTTCCCAAATCGATCCAATGTTACATGCATGAAACTGGATCTTCTGAGGAAGAAGCCCGGAAGCATATTCGGAAGTTGATCGACGCAACATGGAAAAAGATGAACGAAGATCGAATTGCCCACCCTCCATCGTCTCATACATTTGTTCAAATTGCATTGAACCTCGCAAGAATGGCGCAATGCATGTACCAACATGGTGATGGCCATGGGATTGAAGATCATGAGACCAAGGATCGTGTATTATCATTACTCATTTTTCCTATTCGCTAAGTTTCGTATTAAGAAATCGTATCATATGCACCAGGAAATAAATGTTATTTACAAATTACAAAACTAATTGTCTAATACATTCGGCTCCCTATTCTCCACGAATGGGTAGCAAAACCAACTTCATTGAATCTGAAAACTAATTGTCTATAAAATACTATATATTAATGAAGAAATAAAATAGGCACCCCCACTTTTCTTATTTGACCCTTGGATGAAATAATCATGTCATAATTGAAATGGATGAAAATATATAAATGCTTTTATAATTTTGTAATAAAGAAATTCCAATTAAAAAATGAAATATCTGATCTCTATAGTCTATATATCTGTGCTCAAACAATCCAAGAAATCATAAATTCAAACCAGGTTCACTACCTTTTTTTGGTATTCCATCCGGTATCCAAGATTTGGCCAAATGGTTTAAGTATATGACCAAGTTCACTACCTTGATAAAAGTAATAAACTAACTACATAAGGGACACAAAGGCTATCAAAACCCATATAAATTTCACATACAATTGGATTTGAATCCAGAACCCCACGATTCAAATACGATAACTAAAGTAGTTTAAAGTAAGATATCATGTTCAACCTTGGAGGAGCTTTTACGAGTATTGTCAATGTCAATGTCGCGGTCGCGGCCCATAGAAGCTATATACTTAATTGGATGATCAATTGACAAATTGCAGCAAGCAGCAGTTTATTTAATTAACCTCATAATACCGTAATTAGAAATTGTGCTATATATATACAAACAAGACATTGACATATCCATGCATATTAATTATTTAGTATTTCGTGCTTCTTGTTCTGCCCCAATGTATACGTCATGAACAGTATCTTTTTATTCAATTATTATTATGGAAAAATTACATTTTATTACAAAAAAATAATTATTTGGTGATTTTTAAAATAAATATTACATGGTGTAGTTATGAATATAAATTTTTATATAGTACCATCAACGTTACACCAAATATTATTTAATTTTTAATAAAACACCATCCATAATTTTGTTTTGGCTATTCACTTATGGATGGCCATAATTTCTATTTTATTCCTAAACGAAACAACATCACATGAACGTGAGTGGAAGAAAGAAGCCGGTGGAATGGGGGAATTGGCCTTAAATTTTTCGTTGGTGCCAAGACCCCGAACCCCTCATATCAATATTAATTGGTGCACGTGTAAATTACAAACACCAATCAATTAGAACTTAGAAGTACGAGAATTATGTGATCTACAATCTCCCAGTCCCTTATTCTTGGTGTTAGTTGTTAAGCTTTTGCTTTCAGTTGTATTTTTTTTTAATCTCCCAGTCCGGCCAAGATACCATTAATTCTTTCATCGCCCTAAACATACATTTTATTTAATTTTTTTGCTTCATCTTCAAGACTTCAACTGTATTTTAAGTTGCATTAAGTTATATAATGCATTATTCGCCATGTCTCTTCTTCCCTTTACTTCAGTCCCCAGTTTCATCAGAATTTATAACAAAGGCAACATCGGATCAAATGTCAACAGCTTCATTAATGTTCCTCAAACTAGAAAAGTCGTTGCTGTTACAGCCAAAGTTGATCAAGAGATAACTGCAACAAGAAGATCAGCCAATTATCATCCCACAATTTGGGAGTACGATTACATTCAGTCACTCAATAGCGACTACTTGGTATATACATATATTTCATATTGTTGTTGATTTTCTAATTAATTAATTATCTTTTAATTGTGCTTTTTATAAGTTTAATAATTAATTACTATATGGTAAAATTGGTTTCGGTTTAGGGAGAATCGTGTAATGAACGAGCTGTGAAACTGGTGGGAGAAGTGAGAATGATGCTTCACAAGGTGATGGATCCATTAGAGAAGCTTGAGCTTGTCGATAACCTGCAGAGACTCGGATTATCTTATCACTTTGAGGATGAAATCAAGACAATTTTGGAAGGTACAGTCAGGGCTGATCAGAGGAACTTCGCACGGAAGAAGGACAATCTATACGCTACAGCACTTGAATTTAGGCTCCTAAGGCAGCATGGGTATAAAGTAACTCAAGGTAAATAAAATTTGCATATGCTAAAAAATGGTTTATTAGACATTTTGACACTGAACTTGTAAAAAATGGATAAATTAGCCATTTAACTTTCAATTTTTTCAATTGCATGTCTGAACTTGTAAAAGAGACAAATTAGTCCTTTTGGCACGGAATTGGTATGACTCTGTCTAATTGTTAACAGAGCCGTACTAATTTTTGTCCAAAAGGGTTAATTTGTCCATATCTTACAAATTCGTGCATGCAATTGAAAAACTGGATGTTCAAGAGCTAAGTTGTTCCTTTTTAACAAGTTCAGTCCTAGTGCCAAAATGTCTAATAAACCCTAAAAATAGCTGGGTGAAAATTCATCATAAATCAAACTAATTAAGATATATGGTACTGTTATAAGTACAGAGGTTTTCTCTAGCTTCTTGGACGAGACAGGGAATTTTGGGGCAACTCTTTGTCAGGTGGTAAAGGGTTGCTGAACTTGTATGAATCTTCATACTTCCTGGTGGAAGGTGAAACCATCTTGAAAAGGGCAAGAGATTTCGCAACTAAGAATCTCAAAGAATATGCGAAGCAGAACAAAAATAAGCCTCTAACCAAGTTAGTAGACCACACTTTGGAACTTGCCTTGCATTGGAGGACGCCAAGGTTAGAAGCTAGGTGTTTCATAGATGTCTACGAGAGGCAAAAGGACAGATATAATATTGTTTTGGAGCTTGCCAAATTGGACTTTAACATGGTTCAAGCTGTGCATCTGGATGATCTAAGATATGTTTCACAGTAAGATATTTTAATTTAGCCTAATAAACCAAGCTTTTTATATATAGTTTTGCTAAGCAATTCACCAAATGCAAATTAAATGTTTCAATCTAACAAGACTGCCATATAGGTTTAAATTAAAATCCTAACTTCAAAACTGTTATCCCGTGAAATCATGCAGATGGTGGAGGGATATAGGCATTGGGGAAAAGCTAACCTTTGCCAGAGATAGGTTGATGACGAACTTTTTATGGACAGTTGGTGTGGCATCTGATCCCCAATTTGGTTATGCTCGGCGAATTCTGACAAAGGTTAATGCATTAATAACTATTATAGATGATGTTTATGATGTGTATGGTACCTTGGATGAGCTAGAGCTCTTTACTGTCACTCTTTAGAGGTTGGTACTTGGTACACATATAGCTGGATTTTGGGCTTTATACTTAAGATTATATGCATGATACAAGTTCATTATGTTCTGTTTGATATTTTTGGTATTTGATGAACATAATTTCAGGTGTGACATCAATTCAATGGAGTTGCTACCTGAATATATGAAGATATGTTACCTTGCTCTTTATAACTCCATAAACGAAATGGGTTTCTTCACTCTCAAGAAACAAGGATTTGATTGCATCCCTTTCTTAAAGAAAATGGTAGATATATATATCTTAACTTTGTTTCCTTATTTTACTAGTTGTTATTAGATTACATTATAATTTGTTATGGATGACATATATATACATGTTCAGTGGGCAAACTTATGTAAAGCTTACTTGGTGGAGGCAAAATGGTATTATAGTGGATACACACCAACCTTCAAAGAGTATATGGAGAATGCAAGGATATCGATTTCTGCTCCAGTTTTACTATCATATGTTTATTTCTTAACAACATCATCAATAAGTAAGGAATGCTTGGAATGCTTGATGGAAAGTTCTGGTGTAATTTACTGCACGTCCATGATTTTACGACTGACAGATGATCTTGCAACATCATTGGTATGCAAATATATACTCCCTCCGTCCCATATTATCTGTAAACCAATCATACATTTGACATTTAATTGCAAGTAATATATATACAATCAAAATTTCAAAAAATATGTTTTGAAAAGTTTAAGATTTAACTTAATCAAAATATAATTTTTTAAAATTTATTTTTATATAATTGTTTTATAATTAAAGGTCAAAGTTAGGAAACTTTGAATCAAAAGGGACAGATAATATTGGCCACGGTGGGTACTATTTGGTTAATGCCAATATATTCTTATATGTATATTAATCAAAAGGGTCTTGCCTTGCTAAGAATGTGTCTTACCATCTTTGAGGGCTCAAGATTCTATTGCTGACGCTTTTGACAAAATTAAATTTAGCAAGGGTTAACCGTGATAATGATTTAATTACTTTTTTGAACTAATACCTTTCTGCTTGGAGTCCTAATGAATAATGATAGATCTTCGGTGTGATTGAGAAAAAAAAAAATCTTGTGTAAAAGAAGAAAACAGGGTCCGTTGAATTTCAAATAATTAGGCTATGTTTGTTAGTGGAGAACATTTTTCATTTTCCATCTCCAAAAATATTAAAGAAATTAGGTAGTGTCACAACATGTGTCAATAAAACCAAGTATATTTTTGGAGAATGGAGATGACAATGGAGTGAAAATCTCAAAATAAAATAAATATGTTCTTCATTTCCCATACTATTGCCATCTCCATTCTCCAAAAATATGCTTGTTTTTATTGTCACATGTTGTAGCACTACCTAGTTTCTTTGATATTTTTGGAGATGAAAAATAGAGAATGTTTTGCATTACCAAACATAGCCTTAGTTTCACTAATAAGATACGAGGACTTACTTCACATTTGGAATTGCACAGAAAAGACTATTTATCTCATAAGGATCTGCGGAAAATTTTGGGAAAACGACAACGGCTGCTGTCTTATCTATCAAACGACAACGGCTGCTGTCTTATTTTTATATTTTTTGGCACTAAGAAAGTACGGCTGCTGTCTTATTTATCAAAGAAAAATAAAATACGTTATAAACAATTAATTAGTGAGTTGGATATTCAGGTTTCTTTTTATGGTTAATCTACCGCACCAAACCTTATCTTGTAATTAATGTTGGATTTATATCCAAATACATCCCAATCACTTTTTGTTCCGTTTAGTCATCAACCCATTCCATTTGAGCAAAATGATTTTTTTTCTTAAATCCTATTCCTAGCGGTGTTGGATTGAATTCGGTCAAGGCTATGTTTGCTCATGCCCCAACCCTTGGATTATTGGCCGGTCCTACTCCTATATCTATGACTTTTCATTTCTTTAACTTTCTTTTGGCCAAATTTTTTATAATTTCAATAACAAGTTTTAAGAAAAAAAATATCTATTGATTTTCTAAGGCTTAGTTTGGTGTATGGGAAAGTGTCGAGAAAAAAAATAAAATTTTAAGCAAATTAAAGATTTAAAGAATATAAATTTTTTTATTATACTATATATCGTCACAGCTAGTTACTCCCTCCGTCCCCAATTAGATGTCCACTCTTGGTCAATAAAGCTAAACTTTGACCATTGTTTATAAAAAATATATAAAGCAAAATAATTTTTGAAAATAACACTCATAAACTTTGAATTATAAACTTTTTAGCACATAATTTTTTATAAACAATGGTCAAAGTTGAGTGTTAGTTGACCAATGATAAACATCTAATTATGAACTGAGGGAGTAGTACACATACGCATATTATACTGCGAATTATATTTTAGTCCTTCTCCATTCAACACCGACACCGTTTGCTCAATTAATAACATATTTACGGAAATTGAGATCATCGGAAACCTATGGTCAACAATACCATTTTCCAATTCGATCGAGACAAAATCTTAGAATTTGTACATAAACTCTACAGCCTATCCATATTAATTAATTAATAATAATGAAGGATTGTTGTTGATTATGTCAACCGTCTTATTGTCTATATATATTTATATTGGCATGTTGTGTCATGAATTACTTAAGCGATTATAATTACAACAAATTAAAGTACCCAACTTTCCTAATTTTCAGACTTCAATTTCCTTCATGGCTCCTCATCAAGCCACCCAATGTGTTGCTACAACCAAAGTTTCGGATCAAACAATAGTGAGGCGATCTGCTAATTACCATCCTGCAATTTGGGAGGACGATTATATTCAGTCGCTCAAGAGTAATTATAAGGTACATATACAAATTACATTTTTTCCTTCTCTATAAATGAAAGTACTTACTTCCCCTGTTGTTTTAAGTTCGATATCATGGCTTCTCAATTAGCTAACATATATATAAATTAAAATTGCTTTCCGATATGTTATAGGGAGGTGAATTACGAGCAATGGAACTGGTGGCAGAAGTGAGAATATTGATGGTTGAACAAGTGGTGGATCCTTTGAAGCAACTTGAGCTAGTTGATACCTTGCAAAGACTTGGATTGTCTTATCACTTTGAGAATGAAACCAAGAAAATTTTAGAGAGTTTGAGGGCTGAATCTGATGATGACTGCAATATGGCTTGGAAGAAAGACGATTTATATGCAACAGCACTTGCATTTAGGCTCCTCAGAAAACATGGTTACAAAGTAACCCAAGGTAAAAAAAAATTAACAAATAAAATCAAGCTATTGAAACTACAAATTACAAGTTTTGTTAAAATTAATATCCCATGTCAATGTCATATCAATCCTATAATCTGGCATGTGTATATAGTCGGTTAAACTCCACTGACAGTAGATGATATTTTCTATATATGTAGAAGTTTTCTCTGGATTCATGGACGAGAAGGGAAACTACAAGGCATGTCTTTGTGAGGATTGGAAAGGGTTACTAAGCTTGTATGAAGCTTCATACCTTTTGGGAGAGGGTGAAAGCATATTGGAAAATGCAAGAGATTTTGCAGCTAAACATCTTAGGGAATATGTGAAGCAGAACAAAAATGAAGAAGTTTCCATGGTAGTGGAGCATGCATTGGAGCTTCCACTACATTGGAGGATGCCAAGGTTGGAAACTAGATGGTTCATTGATGTATATGAGAGAAGAAACGACAGGAATCTCATCGTTTTGGAGCTTGCTAAATTGGACTTCAATTTGGTCCAAGCTGTGCACCAAGATGATCTAAGATATCTTTCCAAGTAAGTAAAACGTATATCTGAAGACCCAATATACCAAACCTCAAGTCCAAAAGGCCCAAAAACACTATATATCCTTTTCTTTTAAAAACTAGATCTACTTGCCATGTCCAAAAACCCACAAACCCATTAACACCAAAATTACGAACCAAAAAACCCCAAATTGTCAAAGAGAATCAACAAAATTTCCACCAACCCAAAATCAGAAAATGTCTCCAACTTCAAGTAGTTATTAATCGTTTTTGCATAATATTATTAATGATTCTCTTTAACTTTTGATGTTAATTAAGCTGGTGGAAGGATCTTTGTCTCGGTGAAAAAATGACCTTTGCTAGAGACAGGTTAATGGAGAACTTTTTATGGGCTGTGGGAGTAGCAACTCATCCTTCCCTAGGGAAATGCAGAAGAATTCTAACAAAAGTCGGTGCATTAATAACAATTATAGATGATATTTATGATGTTTATGGCACCATGGATGAATTAGTGCTCTTCACCGAAGCTGTTCAGAGGTAATATAGGTCTCTAATAACTATGCTATGCTTCACAAGGATGATTAAGAATATTTTATGATTAATCATTTCACTCTTTCTTCTTCATTTAATCCCAATCTCCAATCCCAATCAATGGTTCACTAATTTCAGATGGGACACAAGTACGATGGAGTTGCTTCCTGAATATATGAAGATATGTTTCCTTGCTCTTTTCAATTCCATCAACGAAACAGCATTCGACATTCTTAAGGAACAAGGAATCAATACTATACCTCTCCTTAAAAAAATGGTATATATGAAAACTCCTCATATGTAGAATTAACCAACTTTGGTGTTTCATTATCAATTTTGTTAACTATTGGCATCATTAATTTTCATTATTACAAATGTTTAGTGGGCAGACCTATGTAAAGCTTACTTATTGGAGGCAAAGTGGTATTATAGTGGATATAAGCCTACCTTACAAGAGTATATTGATAATGGCTTCATTTCGGTTAGCTTTCCTGTGATTCTTGCTCATGCTTATTTGGCTACGAATTCAATAAGGAAAGAGTGCTTCAAATACTTCACCGAGTACTCCGATATGATCAAGTTTGCTTCCGTAATTGGACGATTAGGCGATGATCTTGGAACATCATCGGTATGGAATAATATAACTTGCTAGTTTTGTTTTAATTTGAAGTATGTTTTTTAATCATCTAATGCTTAATTTACTCTCATTTCACTTGATTAGGATGAATTAAAAAGAGGGGATGTTCCAAAATCAATTCAATGTTACATGCACCAAAGTGGAGCTTCCGAAGTTGAAGCCCGTCAGCAAATAGCGGAGTTGATTGATTCAACGTGGAAGAAGATCAATAATCAAGAGCAAATTGCTGATCAGTTTTCTTTTTCCGAGACGTTTATGCAAATTGCAGTGGACCTGCCAAGGATGGGCCATTGCATGTACCAGCATGGTGATGGCCATGGGATTGGATATCGTGAAACTAAAGATCGTATATTATCATTAATCGTCTTCCCAATTCCATGAATGTATATGTAGATTAACAATTAAAGTTAGTTGAGTTGATAAGCTTTTGAATCTCTGCTTGAAAAGTCTGTGGTTTGAGTTTTGCCATTAATGATCTTCATTATTGAGTGATTTCTGTAAGTATCATCGTAAACCCTCTCTGGAGCTTGCGGCTTGCCTTGGCCCTGGGCATGTGGGTCTCTTAACCTTTTTTTTTTTTCATACCTTGTTCGACTCGGCTTGTCCCATAAGTAAAAATAGATCTCCCAATAATGTTTTTTTTATTCATAAGACTCGAATTCCACTTATTGGTTCATCAGTTTCTAACTTTACTTCATGACGATATTTTTTATAATCATTTCACCTTAAAAAAAATTCTTATCCCATCCAAATCAATTATTTCAGATGGGACACAAGTACAATGGAGTTGTTTCCGAATATATGAAGATATGTTTCCTGAATTCATTATTTACTTGGATTGGATCATTGGATGAGAGGTGATGCTCATGCCATGCGACTGTTCATTCATTTAAAATTACTTCACGGTCAAGAAGCCTTAACGTTGCTGATCATCAAATTCGTCCCTGTATTTTTCCAAAGAATTTTGACTTGGAAGTCACAAGCCGGCAACAACAACCCATGCTAGGACTAAAACCATTTGACATGAATGTGCCTTCTTAATTACCCTTTTGGTCCTGATGAGGCTCTCCCAAATCCCAATGCAGCCTTTCAATTCAAACCCTATCGATCATTCAATGAAAAAGCTGACCCCAATTGGATGGGGAGTCCAGTAGCAGCATAACTCACAATTCATCAGTTTCACCTCAAACTGGTTATGATCCAATTTGCTTCTACCCTCCATTTATGCAGCCAATGCCACCCTTTGGGCACAATGCAATGCCAAGCTTTCCTTCTCATCAGTACGGGGAGTTTTTTCGTGACATCGATGATGATCAGTACGAGTCAAGGAACAAGGAACAAGGAACACAAGTTTTAATTAGAAGGTTGGACTTTGGGTGTTGGGGTAATTATTTTGGCTTTTGCTTCTTATTAATTAGTAGTTGTTTAATTTCTTGTCTTTTAATTTGTACCTAAGATTCTATCTTAACTGGGATAGAACCCGTGCGTTGCACCGGATTTAATTCAAATTTTAAAGTAAATATTTAAAATTATAGTTTATTTATGAATAATTCAATAATCACATAATATTTGAATTTTAGTTAGTAGCATACTTGATAAGGAATCAACATTATTTAGTAATGAAAGTTTATTTACGTTGCAAAATTAAACGAAAAAAGTATTGTTAAATCTTTATTTTACCCATACTATGTAAAACCTTTATAATTTATTGAAAAATATTACGAAATATTTATTTTACTAAATCTTTATAATATGTAGAAAAACATTACTATTTCTTTTTAATGAATAATTATTTAATACAACGTCAGTGAAATTTTCATATAATATACGTAGGTTAAAAAAGTAGTACATACACCATTTTCTCGACAATTATTTGATACATCATTAGTAGAGTTTATATAGTACAAATGGACTGAAAAACTAACACATATTATTACTTAATTAATAGTATATTTAATATTGAAAATATACCCTAAAAAGACATATGTCGACCCTTTAACCCCGCTCTAAAGTCTGTTAAACTCTACTGACAATGGATGATATAGTTTTCCTATCGTAATAACATTGTAAGCTTTATAATAAGAATTATTATACAAATACACTGTCAATGTAAATTTTGGACTCCATAAGCGGGTTATGAAGTTAACACATATCTCATTTCATAATTGATTAAATATTTGATATTAATCATATTCCCTAAGAGGACACATATCAACCCTTAAACCATGCACATGCAGTCTGCTAAACTCCAGTGACGGTGTGTTGTATAATTTTTTTATAGGATTATTATACAATACACTGTCAATGTAAATTTTGAACTCTATAACTGGGTTAAGAAGCTGACACATACCCTATTTCATAATTAATTAGATATAAATTATTAATACATATTCCCTAAGAGGACACATGTCAACCCTTAAACCCCGCGCGTGCAGTCTGTTAAAATCCACTGACGAATATTGTATAACTTTTTTTATATGATTATTATACAATACACTGTCAGCGTAAATTTTGGACTCCATAAGCGAGTTAAGAAGTTGACACATACCCAATTTCATAATAATTAAATATTTAATATTAATACATATTCGCTAAGGGGATACATGTCAACCCTTAAACCCCGCACGTGCAGTCTGCTAAACTCCACTGACTGTGTATTACATAATTTTTCTTATAGAATTATTATACAATACACTGTCAGTATAAATTTATGACTCCATAAGCGAGTTAAGAAGTTGACACATATCTTATTTCATAATTGATTATATATTTAATATTAATACATATTCCCTAAGGAAACACATGTCAACGCTTAAATCTTGCACGTGCAATCTGCTAAAATCTACTAATCGGTATTGTATAATTTTTCTTATAGGATTATTATACAATACACTGTGAGTATAAATTTTAGACTCCGTAAACGGGTTAAGAAGTTGGCACATACCCCATTTCATAATTAAATATTTAATATTAATACATATTCCATAAGGGTACACATGTCAACCCTTAAAGTTAAACCCCGCATGTGCAGTCTGCTAAACTCCACTGACGGTGTATTGTATAAATTTTCTTATAGGATTATTATACAATACACTGTCAATGTAAATTTTGGACTTCATAAGTAGGTTAAGAAGTCGACACATACCCCATTTCATAATTAATTAAATATTTAATATTAATACATATTCCCTAAAGGGATACATGTCAACCATTAATCCCCGCACGTGCAGTCTGCTAAACTCCACTGACTGTGTATTGCATAATTTTTCTTATAGGATTATTATACGATACACTATTAGTGTAAATTTTGGACTCCGTAAACGGGTTAAGAAGTTGACACATAACTCATTTCATAATTAATTAAATATTAAATATTAATACATATTCCGTAAGGGGACACCTGTCAACCCCTAAATCCTGCACGTGCAGTCTACTAATCAGATCGTTTGTGAACACTGATGTCCCAAGGGGCTGTGAAGGCCCATGTAAGGTCCAGTCCTATGAAACTCGTCATGATGTTTCGCATACAGGTACTTACATATGTACCTAGAAGATAAACAGATTTGATACAAAATCGCTTCCCAACACGATGCGTAAGCCCTGTACCACGTGTGACATCAGATAAACATATGTACCTAAAAGATAAACAGATTTGATACAAAGCTACTTAAGTACACAGCAGATGGCAGCATAGGGAGATACAAAGCTAGGCTGGTTGCTAAAGGATATACACAGCAAGAGGGGGTCGATTTCATGGATACTTTTAGCCCTGTAGCTAAAATGACCACTGTAAGAACTCTTTTAACAGTGGCTGCTACTAAAAATTGGTATTTACATCAATGCAATGTAAATAATGCTTTTTTACACGGAGATCTAGATGAGGAAGTTTATATGAGGTTGCCAGAAGGATATACAAGTACTAAGAATCAAGTATGCAAACTGCAGAAGTCATTATATGGTCTAAAACAAGCAAGTAGACAATGGAATGCTAAACTTACAGAGGCATTGCTTCATTATGGTTTTCAGCAATCTGCAGCAGATCATACACTTTTCACAAAGACTAATGGTAATATTTTTATAGCCTTATTAGTCTATGTTGATGATGTTGTATTAGCCTGCAATGATTTGTATGAGATTACTAGAGTCAAGAAGTATTTGCATGATGAGTTCACCATTAAAGATTTAGGAGAACTTAAATACTTTCTTGGACTTGAAATAGCTAGGTCAAATAAGGGTATAAATTTGTGTCAAAAGAAATATACCTTAGACTTGATTAGAGATGCAGGATTTATGGAAAGTAAACCTAGTCCAACACCTATCTTGCCAGAAACAAGGCTGTCAAAGGAACAAGGAATACAAATAGTAGGATACTACTGTTTACAGAAAATTAGTAGGCAAGCTACAATACTTAACAACTACTCGACCAGATTTGAGCTTTGCAGTGCAGCAACTTGCTCAGTTTCTCGATAAACCTACTGATGTTCATTTAATGGCAGTGCATAGAGTGCTGAGATATTTAAAAGGGACGGTTGGTCAGGGTTTGTTCTTTCCTGCTATGAATGATTTAAAATTACAGGCTTTTTCTGACAGTGATTGGGGGACTTGCCTTGATACAAGGAAATCTATTACAGGATTTTGCATTTTGCTTGGGGGATCTTTAATCTCATGGAAAAGCAAGAAACAAAATACTGTGAGTAGAAGTTCCACTGAGGCAGAATACAGGGCACTAGCAACTACTACTTGTGAATTACAATGGTTGCAATATCTTTTGGCTGATCTGCAAGTTCATGTAAAAATGCCAATTCCATTGTTTTGTGACAATCAATCAGCTATTTATCTTGGCCAAAATCCCGTCTTTCATGAAAGGACTAAACACATAGAGTTGGATTGCCATGTTGTGAGGAATAAGATTCAAGAAGGACTAATTGTTTTGCTGCCTGTTGTTTCCAGAAACCAACTTGCAGATTGCTTCACTAAAGGTCTCTCTACAACAATGTTTCTTTCTTCTTTCAGCAAACTTGGTGTTTTGAATATCTACACACCAGTTTGAGGGGGGATGTTAGATTATATTAGTTAAGTTTGTTATTTGTATGGTTTAGATTTAATTAGTATGGTTAGTTTAGCTGTTATACTTAAGTTAGTTAACCATACTGTATCAACTTGTATATAAACAGAATATTCAGAATTAATGAAACACACTTTTTGCTCCTTTCATTAATCTTTCTATCAAGGAGGAGGAGCAAAAAAAAAAAAAAAAAAAAATACTAGAGAAGGGAGAAAAAATACTGGTCTGATTGTTAATTTATTGACTATACCCATCCTTTACAATCAAGTTTTGTAAAAAACTTTAATTAAAAGATACAAAACTTCATTAAAAGACGGATATATATATATATATATATACATATAAATTAATTCCCGTTGGTATATTTTAATTGCATCATTATTTACTTGGATTAGATCATTGGATGAGAGGTGATGCTCATGCCATGCGACTGTTCATTCATTTGAAATTACTTCACGGTCAAGAAACTTCAAATTTAACTTCATTTGAACAACTTCTTTTAATTAAGATTTGTCAGGGGAAAAACTAAAATAAAAACTTCCTTTAATTAAGAGGATGCTACATGAATATGTAAGTAGTGATTGTTTGGTATAGCAATGAATGGTTGATCAGATCGATGAAATGATGGTTTAAGTATTACATTTGTGCCATCTAATTTTACCCATCATCCTACTTATATAAAGTAAGGATGGTAATTAGAATTCATTTTATGCAACAAAGGGGAGAAAAAGGATCTTACTTGAACTAGCCATAATAAAGCTTCAAAGTGCATTAGCACGAAATCTAAGATTGGTTACTAATTTGGTAGCATTAGAAAACTAGCAATGGTACGCAGCCCCAACCAAATGATAGAACCCTATACAACAAAAGATCGGAAATTAATTAAACAATGCAGAAAATAATAGCAAATCACGATAAACAGTCTCATAAAGTTTCAAATTCAAGTCATTTCATCATGTGAATTTTTTAAATTTAGGACAATTTACCTCAACATATGGGGTAGTCTACCATGCAAGTGTTAATAGAAGGATTGCGGAAACCATTGTGAAACAAAAACTTAACTAATTTTTTTTTGCTACAAAAAACTTAACTAATTTTTTTTTAAGTGAGTACATGTGAAATCTCATTACAATCAGAATAAATCTCTATATGCCCAAACATCTAAATGAGAAAATCAACTCAAACTAAGAAACTATCATAAATAAATCATCTACCTACCAAATACATAAATAAACAAAACATTCCGTGAGACTTGAACCCAGGAGGTCCTGGCATGGTACACCTACCAGTTGAACTAACAACTCGGGTGTAAAACTTAACTAATTATTAAGTGCTTTCGAGCATTATTTTTTTAAGACGGCAACTATAAATTATAAATGAATAAATATGTATCCTATAATGGACCATTAAGTGCTTTTGAGCATTATTGTTTTAAGATGGCAACTATAAATAATAAATAAATGAATAAATATATGTATCCTATAATGGACCAAGAAGAAAGGCCTATAAAATGTATCCCATTCCCATATGATAGAAGCATTCACTGTTGCTTGCTCCGTCAAAAGATATATATATATATATATATATAAAGTAATTAATTTTAATATTTTTTTTTGGGTTAAAATTTGACCCGAATAAAATTTTATTTATTTGGTAGGGAAGATCAATTTACCCCATATTATATATAAGATAGTAGTAAAATTAATTTTCGTGGAATATTTCCTCTTCGACTTCAAAATTTTGGGCCAGGGACACGCCAGGGCTTGTTGATTGATGGGTTTTTTTTTATCTTTTTATTTTTGGCCAGAAATGGGTTTTATTAATTGCCTGACTACAAAGTTTAAAAAGATTACATATTTAGATTGAATTTTTTTTTTTTGAAGAAGCACATATTTAGATTGATTAAATATTACTCATTGATTTTACCGATTTTGTTTGAATAAAAAGTAGGAACATATAAAGATTTTGTTTGAATAAAAAGTTGGAACATATAAAGATTTAGTATTATATTTGACGATGGCTTATGGTAATTAAGAAAAAATGTCCCTAATTTTATGATTGAAAATTTTAAATCTTTGATTTAATTTTGAACCATATTAATTATGATCATAGAAAGAAACTAATTATACAGTACAGAAAATAATAATAGAAATTAATTAAACAGTGCAGAAAATAATAGCAAATCCGATAACCTAAGTCCTAATTAAGGTGCTGATAGCCAAAATCAGAAAACACGAAAAAAAAAAAAAAAAAAAGCTCAAGGATAATAATGATTGTCCCTCGTGTTGTTTCTTAAAGCACAGCAGCCAACAGAGTAGACCACAATGAGGAAGACGAGGAAGACGATGTTAATTTCCGTCACCTTCCTCCACGACCTCTTGAGATGGTGGATAAATCCGGCCTTGCATGAATCACAGTTGAAGCACAGAGTATTCTGATCATTTTTCCACAAATCGCAGTCACGATTACTGGATTTGGTGGGGCCACCACCAGCAGCGGCGGTCCAGTTAGTGGGTCCCACATAGGTGAACCCACAGTCATTCGATGGCTTGCAGCAACCGGACTGAACGGCGGACAAATGTTGCTTGTAAAACTCTTGGGAAGAAAGATTAAGATTACCATACTTTTGACTGTAATCAGTGCAGACTTTACTGTCAGCCAAACAGCTCTTAATCTTATTCCAATTCTTTCCGTCACTAAATCTCTTCTGTAACCAGTTTGAGTAATCCCCAAGCCGGTATTCCTTATACCCTCTGTTTGACAAAACCCGTCCCGCCCCTTTATTCGTCACCACGAAAGAAAAGGCCGTGAAGGCGACGCCCGCGGCGATGAGGAGGAACATGACGACAAGGTAAACTCGGAGTAGCCACGTCACACGACAGCACGCGCCGATGAGTCCCGCGAGTGAGACAACCATGAGGAAGACTCCGATCGCGATAAAGGGTTTGTCGAGAAACCGTTCGCATTCCGTTACGCCTTCACGGCTCAACCAGATGCCGCCGACGAGGATGGGGATTGAGAGGACGAATGTTACGAAGTTGAGGATCCCGACGAGATTGTTGCTCAAACGAAACGCCATTGTTACCGGACTTTGATCTGTTTTTTGATGGTTTGGATCGATGAGGAGAAAGTTTGGAGAGAAAACTGAAAAGTTGAAGGAAAGGAGAAGTGAATTTGTTTGGAGAAAACGTATAGGGATGAAGGGGTTTAAATATGAGAGGAGGAAGGTTTTTGTTTTTGGAAAGGATTTGGAATGAAGAAGTTACGAAGAAAGTTCTCTGATGGAATGAGGAGGTATAATTACTGCAGAATTTTATTTATTTAAATTTAAACGCGCTGTACACGTTTTTTTAACCACCGATAGAATTGATATCAAAAACGATATCTCGAATTGATATCATGTTCATAATCGTAAGTAGAAAAAAAAATTCTAATGGGCAGCACACTTTCGTTTCTTTGAACCCATGTATCTTTTGGGCCTATTACTCCTTAAACTTCAAGTCACTATAAATTATCCTCTCAATTTTTAAATTCAGAACATTTTGTCCCCTAAGTTTTACAAATTTAAGACAATTCACCTTAATATAGGGGTACTTGAAATTTGAAAGTTTAAGAAAGTAAATTGTACTTAAACACATAATTTAGGGTAAAAAAGCTAATTAGGCGCAGGATTTGAAACGGCACACTTTGCATGTGCAAGTTAGTAAAGGTCATTTGGCTTTGGTGTTGAGCAGCAGGTTTTGAAACGGGGAATTGCCAATTGCAAATGCATTTGTGACAAATCCGGTAAATTCTTGTAGTGTTACTTTAATGTAACTTGGTATTCCGTTAACAGTAAAGTTTTTGCACTACTTTGCTATACATTCAAATTAAGTCCACATCCAACGGTTATAAATAGTAGTATACAAGAATAGTGTGCTTAAAGGTAGTATATATAGCCTTATCCAAGATTTGGACTTCTATGAGCACTACTCCACTTGAATGCCACCGCAAGGGTGGTGCCTTATAATTTCAAGCCGGCAACTTTGTTGGATCGTTCAGCACAGTTGGTAAACCGACTTGGCATGTTCAATTCCAAGGAAGTGTAACAATCCCCTTCAGTGCAAATGTGAGTGGAGCTTCAAGGTCGGCACAGGAGGTCTTAAGGGTCCTTTATGGAATTGGCAACGAAATCAAACCTCGTGGATTGTTTCCGAAAAGAGTTAGTTAATTGAAGGATTGCGGAAACCATTGTGAGACAAAAACTTAACTAATTAAGTGCTTTCGATCATTATTATCATGAGAAGATGGCAACTATGATTAAATGAATAAAATGTATCATATGGCCCAAAAAGAAAGGCCTATATGTATCCCATTCCCATAGAAGCATTGCTGTGCTTGCCCCGTCAAAAGATAGTATACGTAAATAAAGGGAATTAATTTGAATGAAGATCAACCAACAAGTGGTTGGTTGTTCAAGTGGTTTGGTACTTGTTCCCCTTAAGTAAGGTCTCGTCTTTGAGTCTTGTGAATGGAGAAAACTATTGTTGGAAAAGCTTTACCCCAAAAGTGGACCGATCCGACTCGAACAAAATTAACTTGTAAATATACCAAAAAAATTTTGAATGAAGATCAATTTACCCCATATATAATAGTAGTAAAATTAATTTTCGTGGAATATTTCCTATCTTCGACTTAATTCGTATGTTCGAAATTTTGGGTCAATTAAAAAGGGACGCGGCTTGTTGATTGATGGGTTTCTTGATTGCCTTGACTACAAAGTTTAAAAATATTACATATTTAGATTGATAACCCATTGATTTTACCCACTTTTTTGGTCTAAAAAGTAGGAACATATAAAGATTTAGTACAATGGCTTACTTATGGTAATTAAGAACAAATGTCCATAATTTTATGAGTTTTTGAAAAATCAAAATCTTTGATTTAATTTTGAACCATTAATTATGGTCACAATTATAATCAATTAGGTACCCAAAAAAAAAATTAATGGATTTCTCTCCTCTATAAAATTGAATAGGCTATTGCCTTTGATCAGAAACATAGTCCCAAAAAATAACCATTGAAACTTGGAAAGCTTTAAGGTAAATTTCTTTGTTTTTGTGCTTTATAACACTGCTTTCTCTTTATAACACAACTCTGTTTAGTTTCTAGCCATGTTTATCTTTTTCCATTATAGTTCTTCTTTCCTTCTGATTAGTATTGTATATTTTTTATGGTCACTTCGCTTCTTTTTTGTTATTTTTGGTTGCTTTCTAGCAAACATATATAGAGTGCTTTGATTCCTAGTACTCGATCCAAGATCATGCTCCAAAAAAGAAAAATTGTTTATGTTTGTTTCCTTGTTTCGATGAACTTCTTATTGATCATATAGAAAATTTATTTCTAATTTTTCCAATTCTTCGTATGATGAAATCTTATATTATGTCCTAAACTGGTTTCTATTGTTAGATTTGAAGGTCTAGAAAAATGGGTCGTGGGAAACTGAACATGAAATTGATAGCCAAGGAGAAAGTTCGTCTGGCAACCTATCAAAAGCGAAAGAAGGGATTGATAAAGAAGGCTCATGAGTTCTCAATTCTTTGCGGTGTCGACACTTGTGTGATCCTCTACGGACCCAAGACGAAGGATGGTCCTTCGAAGCTTGAGATTTGGCCGTCGGATCAAGCCAAAGTGATGAAAGTCATCAACAAATACAAATCCAAGCCTTTGGATGCACGTGAAAGGAAGTCTTTTAACGTGTTTGATTTCCTTGATGCTCGCCAAAAGAAGATTGATGATGAGATTTGGAAACTTCGGAAATCCAATTTAGAGGCCAAGTTTTCTCCATGGGATGAACGTATCAACAACTTGGCCATTGACCAAATTTGGGCACTTCTTTCTGGATTCGACTCGAAACTTGAAGCCGCAAAGAAGAAGATCAAGATGATGAAGGAAAATTGTCATCGTCATCATTGCCTAATTGATGAGTCAAATCAACCAAGGCTTAATGTTCCTGATCATCAACTTCGTCCTTGTATTTTTCCGAAGAATTTTGATTTGGAAGTCACAAGCCGGCAGCAACAACAACAACCCATGTTAGGACTAAAACCCTTTGACATGAATGTGCCCTCTTATTACCCTTTTGGTCCCGATGAGGCTCTCCCAATGCAGCCTTTCAATTCAAATCCGATCGATCTTTCAATGAAAAAATTGACCCCAAATGGCTTTGATTATACTCAATTGGATGGGGAGTCTAGTAGCAGCATAACTCACAATTCATCACTTTCACCTCAAACTGGTTACGATCCAATGCTTGACAAGGTTATGTTCAATAACCCTTGGGGACTCCCAATTTGCTTCTACCCTCCATTTATGCAGCCAATGCCACCCTTTGGGCACTCTTCAACTGCAATGCCAAGCTTTCCTTCTCATCAGTATGGTGAATTTTTTGATGATCAGTACGAGTCAAGGAACAAGGAACACAAGTTTTAATTACTTTGGTTGTTGGGGTAATTATTTTGGCTTTTGTTTCTTATAAGTTGTTTAATTCCTTGTCTTTTGTACCTAAGATTTCTGTCTTAATTTGGTGTTTGAATTTTAATTTTATGTAGTATAATCAGTTTGGGATGTTGAATATGTTTGATTTTTAGGTAAATAATTCATGCTAGAAGATTATACCCAAATCCAATTGGAATTAACCATGACAAGTGACAACTTTTTGTTAGCAAAATACAATTAAAAGGTAAATGGGGAACACTAAAATCGACTTGCATTTTGGCTCTTTGGCAAAATAACTAAAAATATATTCGATATTAATTTAATAGAATTGCACTATTAATTGGTTTCTTAACAGTATAAATATATAGCTCACTATTCTCTATTTTCTCCAAATTATCCAAATTCATGGATTTCCATGACCAAATAGTAGTATTTAACTTTCTTTCATGTGACAACTTTCAATTCCGTGCATTCTTTTTCAACGTGAACCGGTAATTTATTCTGATACTCCAGCAATTTTTGCTCTCTGGTTTTTCCCCACAATACACTATATAATCCAAGAATCAATAAAAGCCCACCTAAAAGACTGCAGAAAATTGACAAAAAACCAATGTTAATTAGATTGAAAGTTTAAGAAATGGATTGAACTTGTAATCAAAGAAAACCAACCTTCCTAAGCTGACGAAATCGCATAAGAGAATTGCAGAACAGAATATTGTGAAGATCAAATTCAATGGAGTTGACATGGCCAAGAAGACTGGCCCTTTCTTCTCAATAACCAATGCTTGTAGGTAAAATGTTACCCCTGTCACCACAATCCCCTGCCATTACAAGCACCATGAATATATACCCAAATACAGATATACAAACATATACGTATAGGCCGTATAAATATATTTATTCGTATAAGAACAGAATTAGCAGTGGTAGATATTTACACAGTATGCCACTGCTAGAAGTCGAACATTCCAGCCGAGTCTCCATTCCACAGGGTCTCTTTCCAAAGCAATAGCAATAGCAAATGATTGAATTGAGCTTAGAAAGCATTGAAGAGTTGTGAATAAAAGCTTTGAAGGGTAGCTCTTCAAAACCAATCCCTGTTTCAATTGTCCAAATCCCAATTAGAAATTCAATTTCGTATACATAATGGCTTATTAGCCTTTTTGCCCCCCTGAATTATGGGCTTAAGGACAATTTGCCACTTAGACTAAAATCGAGACAATTTGCCTCTTGAATTTGGAAAATTCAGGACAATTTGCCCCGCTATCAGGGGTAAAATGTCTTGAATTTGGGAAGTTCAGGAGGCAAAAGGTCCTGATTTGAAGTTCATGGGGCACGCAATAGTTCATGAGGCAAAAAGGCTAATAAGCTGCACAAGTTTCAGGATATATATAAATACCTGCAATACAAGCCATAAGCCCCAAAATGTGTTGGACATCAACATGAGGAAACAACCCTTAATCCATGTCAGGCCAGAGGAAGTTTGATGAATTTGGGCATGGTGGTGCTGATTAAACAGGTGATGTATGCAAAAAAGTTTGATATGGGGACCCTTGTAAAGGGCAAGGGTCAATGCCCCACCCAAGCATATTAGAATTCCTACCATTTTTGCTATCCCTGGACGTGTCTTCAGTCTCAATGCCTCCATCCTGCCACAAAAGATAACAAATTAACAATTGATTTACAATTTTTATCTTGATTCGAAAATGGAGTAATGTAGAAAAGACATATGTAGCAGACAAGGGTATCTGTAACATAACTATTTGAAATGAATTCTTTTGGCTTGTTCTTCTAAACAGACATTCTGGGAAATGTTGCAAAATACATGTAACTGCAAATTTAGTGGGGCAATATTATATCAGAACAAATCCAGGTTTTGGACATTTTGTGTACTACAATACAACAGGCCTTGATTTCGATTGCTGCCTAAATACAACAAAGTAAGTGGTCCAATAATTGATTGTTCAGGTTCTGTCACAAGAAAATTCTAAATTTCATTGAGACAATATTATCTTTTGACCCCACACCATAAGATCATATTCCTCATGCATGTAATTACAAATCTGGATTTACATGCAGTCAATTTGGAATCTTTAATACATACTTTTTTCAATACGAACACATGAACTTTTTTTAGCCAAAGATGCAGAAATTTTACTTTCTATATATGTAACCTATACAGATAGCAATGCTCTAAAACTGTCCTTAAATGAAGACTTTTCACTGAATTTTGAAGTCAAAAGCAAATGTATATTGTGATTGTACACTTCTCTCATACCAACTCGTCTCATATAATCACGACATAATGACAATATAAAGGTGAGGTACAAATATCAATCTCCTACCTACTATATATTAAATCACGTGATACTAACATCCTAGATGTTTTTAACTTGAAATGACTTATTGGATGTTTTAGTATTTATTACATATTTGGCATTACGTCTATGGCTAGCTACATCACCATGGGACCCTATGTTTTTTCTTTTGATCACGATTGAAAGGCACAATTTACTTAACTAGAAGAATACGAAGAAGAAAAATCTCTTTCGCATTGAGTCAAGATGTTTCCTAACTAGTATTTTGATTGTTTGATTAATTACTCAATCAAAGAAGAAAAATATAAGGTAGGTATGTGTGCAATCAATGGGGTTTTTTGGAGTCGGGTTATATGAGTAAAACTTGTATACGAGATTTAAGGAATTGATAATTTCCTATGATTGAGGAATTTGTTTTCTTAACAAGCAATGGCAAATATAATTTAAAAAGAAAAATAAAGTATATATCACTTTAGAATATAATCGTAG
Source organism: Corchorus capsularis (assembly GCA_001974805.1). Taxonomy (NCBI): domain Eukaryota; kingdom Viridiplantae; phylum Streptophyta; class Magnoliopsida; order Malvales; family Malvaceae; genus Corchorus; species Corchorus capsularis. Next base: position 3,925 of record AWWV01014554.1, on the reverse strand, counting down.
AGAAAATCAAGGCAATTAATAATAATTTTAAAGAATATATGTTCCAAAAATGGAAAATCCTACATATATATGGGAATAATATAAAGCAAATTGCCCTAGCATATTCCCATCCCTCTTCCTCTGGCAGCCCTTTCTGCCGACGTTCTTAATTCAAATAAAACCATTCCTAATCAATCCCAACATTCTTTCCTAGGAAGCAACCTATATAGCTTCTATTAATTTTTGATTTCATCATATAGTTAAAAGGAAAGAAACCCAAATTCAAGAGTGGCTGTAATTCCTAGTTAATGAATCAATTAGCTGTCTGTCACGTGGCACATATATGCTTGCTTCCTATTTTTCCATTTTTTGGGAGTGAACTATTTTGCAAATTGAAACTAGTTATGGGTTAAAAAATAAGAAATTAGTATATGAAAGTAGTATAATCTATAATAATCCTAATACACAAGCTATAATGTATGAAAATGGGTTTATCACCAAAAAAAATGTATGAAATGGGTTCTCTCTTTTTTGAAATTATTTCAAGTAGAATATGATTTGATTAATGATATAACTCTTGATTTGAAACGTGTAGTAGTAGTACACAACTTGAGCTATCTAAGAAGGCTAAGATTTTCCAATAATCCAATCTTAACACACAATATCCCATTGAAAAAATGGCTTAGCTTCTTTTCTAAGAAGCTGACTAATGAATTATTCCTTCTCCTTTTTCCTTTACTTTAGGATATATATAAAAATTGTAAGTAACTTTATTCACTAAATACATCATGCTAATTAATTAAATAAACTAGCTAGGAATATTGTCTTTGGCCTAAACAAATTAAAAACTATGAAAATTGTCTCCAAAGTGACATCCTAGTTGAAACTACCTGGCAAATTATACTTCATTCATCGACTTAAAAGAAGAAAAAAACTTGGAGATTTGAAGAACATATATAAAGAAGTACTATTTTGTAAGTATATATAAATAACCAATTAAAGTCTACCTGAGTAAGACTGCCAAGAAAAATGTGATAACAGGCAACAAATTCGTTGTTGCAGCAGCCAAAGTTGCAGAGGTATAAATCAGGGCAACTCCATAGAGATTCAAGCTTAAAGTTATACTGTAAAGTGGAAAAATCCCAAAGCAAAAACACAGAGTGAAACTTGGAACTTCAAATCCATGAAGAAGATTAAAGTGATATGACTAATAATGAACATATATATATACGTACCCACACAAAGATAGCATAAAAATCTTGCAGAAAGTTCCGAATGATAGAGGTGGCGCAGTTTTCCTTGAGTTAGGAAATCAAATTCATGATTAATAAATAAACAAGATGGATGAATTTGAAGAAATTGAAAACTGATGAAACTAAGAGAATTATATTATTATTACCATTCGAAAAAGAAGGCAAGGGGAATCAAGAAAACAGTTGCAGCAGCCTGTCTGTAGAAAACGAAGATAAAATTGTTCATGCCACCATCGAATGCAGCCTTGGAGAGCAAGAACATGCCAGCATAAATAGCTTGAATCAGAATAACAGCAAGATATGGCTTCTTTTTATCCATAACTGTTAATAATTGGCACAAGTTTTTTTTTTTTTTTTGGGGTCTAATTAGCACACTCTGAATAATTTGATGTTTTATGATGAGTGCAACAATGGAGGGCAGAGGGCTATATATATATACACACAAAGTGAGGTGCGTGTGAGTAAAGGCAAATGTGATGAATATAATTAACATCAAGCTTTTTTAAAAAAAAAAAAAAAAAATTCTCTATATTGGGACGTGTGTGGTGAAGATAATAAACAGGAGTCGTTTTTTTGCCTTGGGGCCAAGAAAAGGGACCACCCCAAAAGCTATATTGTGATGTGTTTGATCTTTCTATTTCATTATTATTATTATTTCATTTCATTTCATTTCATGCAGTGAACTTAGAATTGGCTTCTTTGAATTTGATAGCTGGATTTTGGTACCCTTTTTAAGGTCTTGTTTGGGGATTTGAGGGATATACTACTATTCATTAATTGCCCCTTTTTCCATTTCTCCATTTCTTTCTCATGTTATAAAAGATTTCTCTAACTTTACAACCTCACACACCCATGAGGATTAATCTCTCTTCCATTGGGTTTGAATCATTTTTCTCTAAAATTAGAAAAAAGAGAAGGAAAAAAAAGGTACTATAGAACCTGCTCAGAAGTTACAATATTAGAATATATATATAGTTATATATAATTATAATTAAAAGTCAAAAAGTGGCTTAATTAGATTAATTAAGAAACGAACATGACATGATGTAAACAAGTGATATTTGCCTACTAACCAATAAGTACGTATATGTACCAACCCTTAATTAATTTCCTTTCTCCTTTTTGATCGTTTTAAAGTAAGATTAGTTTTTCTTAGGAATCAAAGTCACTATCGCTTCCTTCGTAAAAATTAAGACGCCCTTAAATTATCTCTTCCTTCGTAAAAATTACCTACCCGACCAGTATAGTATTTATTAATTATTGTAGTGGAAAAAAAAAGGAGGTGAAATGATTGATAAAGATTGCGGCTATGCCTATACGTTAGCAATTGATAGTATCATCTTATAATTATTCTTTGTTTTTCTAAATTGTCACTTTCGTATTAAAGATAGATATGTAAATTAACCTCAACTGTCCTTGTGATTGTCCCTCTTTAACTTTGCTGGACCACAAGAAAACATCCCTTCCTTTGCAAAAATAAATAATTTCGCAATTTGCTACTTTCAAGTAACTACTCATTTCTGGCCAAAAAAAAAGTAACTACTCATAAATCTTGTGGTCGATACCCTATACATAGGTATCCGGCCCCCAAATTTATTAACCAAAAGAGGTAGCTAGCATTGTCGACGTCTTTAATTAAAACTCTTTGAAATTCCATCAAGGTTCTCAAGCCAATGGCCCCTTAATTTATTTATTATGAGGGTTCATTCGATTAATATATTTCGAGTCAAATAGAAGTTGCATTATTGATTGGATTAGAAGTCTTTAATTCTTCCATTATCAAAGTTCTTAAGTACCACTAATAATGTTTAAGACTTAATGGGATAATTATTTGATATATTGTCAATGTAAATTATACATTCTACAAGAGGATTAAAGAGTTGATGCATAACACATTTTTTAAATAATTTTGTATTTATGAATATTCAAAACTATTCAGTAATTAAGAGGACATATGATGTCAACTCTTTTAACCTCCGTGCGTGTAGTCTTCTTTTTTTTTAGTTAAAGTGTGTATAATTTTCTAAAATCCACTGAATATAATTGTTTTTAGTATATATATGTTAATTACAATTAAATTATAAAACCTATATGTGTCTACTTTTTTTTCTTTTGCTTCGCAATGGAATATGTACATGCATGTGCATGGAATAGTAATAATTGATGTAAAATCCCACCCGTTCCTTGATTTTATATCAAGGAAAACAAAATTATAACTTTAAAATTTTCAAAAGCCGGCCCTGCATGATGCTTCTTTCCATTTGTTTACAACAGGTGCCACAACGCACTAAGTTTTTAACAAATAATTCTTTTCTATTTCCCTTTTCTGGCGACTTGTGCTTTATGTGAAATGCATATGCAATTTATAATTGGTATCTAATTTTCAATAAAGTGGGAGAAGTTCCTGAGTTTCTTTATTTCTATTCCTCCGTTCCTTTTTAATTGTCCTTCTTTGGTCAAACAATTTTAACTTTGACCATCTTCTAAAAAAATATATATATACCAAAATAAAATTTTAAAATTATACTCATAAACTTTGGAACACAAATTTTTCAAAGTATATTTTTTGAAATTTTAGTTTTACATATTTTTCTTTTAATTAATGATCAAAATTGAAGTTATTTAACCAAAAAATGACAATTAAAAAGGAACAGAGGGAGTATTTCTTTAATTTTACTTAGGTATACCCTCCT